>PVJC01029648.1:0-21687 GCA_004026665.1 Murina feae | reverse complement strand
GCCTGTTTCCCACTCACGGGTCCTGGGTCCTGCGCTGTCCCGCCCTGCAGCCGCTCTGTGGACTCGGGAGGTCCCTCAGCCCGGCCTGTGCCCTCTCTCAGTCTGGGACCCCTTGGGGAATGCCCACCTGCTGGCATGCCTGACCAGCTTGGGTGAGGGGCTTTCAGGCTGCCCACAGCTCCCATTGACCCAATGTCCCAGCAAGGCTGGCTGGACGCAGGTTACTGCGGTTTCTCTCCTATAATTGATGCTGTTCCTTTAAGGCCTGGGGTTATCTTCTATAATTGATACACTGTTTCTTTAAGGCGGCCTTCTAACTAACGAAGCCTCCTCTGCTTCACCTCGCAGCGTCTATAATGAAACAATTGTTACTTTTACTGGTTAGGCCTGGGCTGCTCTTTCCTTCAGCTCCCGAGGATTTTGTGATTGTTATATTGTTTCAAAGGTGTGTTTCACTAGAGCCAGTTTAATCGGAGCTGAGCTGAGCTGAGCGGGCGCAGCTTCACTTTCGCTCCTGCCGCAATGGAAAGGGCTGTTTACTCAGGTCCGTGAGTGGCGGCCTCCATTTTGGCTGGGCTAATTTGCATACAGCCGCTCTGATTGGCTGGTGGGCATGGCTTACCCGTCTCGGAGAAACGGTTAATTTTACTATTTCGCTTTTATTAGTTTAGATTCATTTTTAGATTAGAATGGAGTCTCTGTGAGCTTTTCCCAGTCAATATCAAGTAAATTACTTTCATAATGTAATTTAGTGTAATTTAGGTTAATAAGTGTACAAGCACCTATAATTCCAACAATAATTAAAAAATTTATATTTAATATTCTAGGAGAAACTGTTCTATAATGAATACATTCACTCTGTACTACTCAACTTTAAGTCAGATCTAGAGTTTGGCCTGTTAGTGTGCAAAGTAGGAAGTGGTAGGTCACTGTAACTTTGTGGTTGACTTAATTTAACCTCAGCCACTCCAGGCATAGATACCTTGATAGTCCCTTTTACTGCCCTCCCCTTCATCCTTTACTCTCTCTTCCCCTTCCAACTTCCCATTGTATCCCTATACCTCCCGATGGCTTAAATCAATGCACAGGAAGGGAGGAAAAAATGAGGCAGGCCAGACTTAAAGGTGTAAGAAAGATTCCTTTTTCTTTCTTTCTCTGCAGGTAGGAAAGGTCCCTTTGGACAAGTTCTGAGGAAAAGAACTATTTCATGTGACTGAGCACTCAACTGCCTCAGCGATGAATTTTGTGACCCAGTTGTGAGAGTGGAGTTGAGCTCCCTTTTATTTCTTAGAGTGGCTCTTTAAAAGGCTCTGGAGCATGTAACAGTTTCTCCTCTGCCCTCTTTCTTCCTTTTGAATATTGAAAAGTCATGATAATGACTAATATTACCCCATTATCAATTTTGTGAAACTGATCAAGGCCCAGAGTAGCTTTTCTGGCATAAGATTGTTGTACTATCAGATTCAATAAAAGTTTAGTGGGCAGAGACCGTCTAAGGACATGGAGTAGTAACATATTGGAAGGCCTCCCTATATCTCCATTAGCTCTTAAAGGACACCCTCTGTGGTGCAAGCAATATATATATATATATATATATATATATATATATATATATATATATAAAATATATATTTTTTATTGATTTTTTTACAGAGAGGAAGGGAAAGGGATAGAGAATTAGAAACACTGATGAGAGAGAAACATCAATCAGCTACCCCCTGCAAACCTTCTACCGGGGATGTGCCCGAAACCAAGGCACATGCCCTTGACCAGAATTGAACCTGGGACCTTTCAGTCCACAGGCTGACGCTCTATCCACTGAGCCAAACTGGTTAGGGCCAAACAATATTTTTTCAATCCCATTTAAAATGTTATGGAGGAGTTCAGCCAGCATAGCTCAGTGGTTGAGCATCAACCTATGAACCAGGAGGCCATGGTTCAATTCCTGGTCAGGGCACATGCCCAGGTTGCGGGCTCCATCTCCAGTAGTGGGTGTGCAAGAAGCGGCTGACCAATGGTTCTCTCTCATCATTGATGTTTCTATCTCTCTCCCTCTCCCTTCCTCTCTGAAATCAATAAAAAATATATTTTAAAAAACGTTGGGGCGGAAAACTGTCTCTATGAAATTTCACCTTTGCTGCTTATTTTGTAACATATAATTTGTGAACTTATAAGACAAGTCCCCCAAGTATTATCTAATAGGGAAGAATTAAAAATATCTACAAGCCAAGAAAGAACAATAGCAGATATTATGTCCAGGGTAGAACACTCCCCTGGACTCTGGGAAGGCTCCCGGTAGAGGTCTTGAAAAGACAGTTTCCAGGCAAGGTACAGAAAGAAGAAAGGCCGAGGCCAAGGGAAGTTCTTGTGCAAAGGTTCTGCTTTGTGGATCTTCAGGAAAATGAAAGTTACTTACTGAGAACAGCTGAAGATGAAACCAATGTAGAGTCTCTTCCTCTACATTGCAGACTGAGAGAGAGTTCGGAATCTACTGTGTAAACCAAGAATAGCCAAATGGCCTCAGAAAGAGTTGACTAGGCTGGCACAGTTGTTTTAAAATAGTTTTAGATTTCAATGCCTTTATTATTTATTTATTTGTTTTCTTTTTTTTAAATTGTTGACAGTATTACAGATGTCCCCCATTTCCCCTTCTTTACCTCCCTCCGTTCAGCCTCCACCTTACACCAGGCCTTCATTATACTATTGTCTGTGTCCATGGGTTATGCATATCCTATATAATAAAGAGGTAACATGCAAATTAACCCTCACCCCATCACAAGATGGCTGTACCCACAGCAGAGGTGTGGGGGGGGGTTCCCCATAACCCAAGATGGCTGCATCCAAAGCAGAGATGGGGTTGCCGTACCGAGCCTTAACGAGTGATCAGGAGGGACCTGAGGCTTCGTGGCACCGGACTGGGGCAGGGCACCGGAGACCTCAGGCCATACCCCTTTCCCTGGTGCCGGGCTGGGGGACCTGAGGTTGCACCCCCCACCATGACACCAGGCCAGGGGACCTGAGGGTGCACTGGAGGACTTGAGGCTGCGTCCCCCACCAAGGTGTGCCAGGAGACCTGAGGCTGCACCTCCACCCGGTGGGGCTTGACAGGGGTGGGGTTAGACAGGTCTGGGTCTCATGCAATTTTGAGGCATGTGCAGGTGGGCGGGGACTTGACTCTGGGTCCCGCGGTGTGCCCCAGACTCTGACAGGAGGGAGATTTTCATATATCTTTTACTAATTTTCTTTCATCTCTGATATTTCTATTATAGAAAAAAGGCAAATAGCAATATTAAAATATTTCCTCTAATTAATTCCCCTTTAACGTGCATGAATTTTGTGCACCAGGCCACCAGTCATGCATATTCTTTGGTTAATCTCTTTCTGTCCCCCTAACCTCTCCCCTCTGAGATCTATCAGTCCGCTTCCATACCTCTGGACCTATTTTGTTTGTCAGTTTATTTTATTTATTAAATTCCACATATAAGTGAGATCATGTGATATTTGTCTTTCTCTGACTGGCTTATTTTGCTTAGTGTAATAATCTCCAGGCACATCCATGCTGTCAGCCTGACCAGGAATTGAACCATGGTTCATGGTCCTGGTTCATAGGTTGACACTCATCCACTGAGCCAAGCTGGCCGAGCACCACAGCTCTTTTATCCACTTATCTACTGATGGGCACTTGAGCTATTTCCAAATCTTAGCTATTGTAAATAACACTGCTATGAACATACAGGTGCATATATTCTTTCTGATTTGTGTTTTGGGATCCATAGGATATAGTCCCAGAAGTGAGATCACTGGGTTAAATGGCAGTTCCATTTTAAATTTTTTGAGGAAACTCCATACTGTTTCCCATAGTGGCTGCACCAATCTGCATTCCCACCAGCAGTGTACTAGGGTTCCCTTTTCGCCACATCCTCACCAGCACTTGTTTGTCGATTTATTGATGGTTGCTGTAATTTGCATCTCTCTGATGATTAGTGACATTGAGCATTTTTTCATGTCTATTGGCCATCTGGTTGTTCTCTTTGGAGAAGTGTCTATTCATGTCCTTTGTCCATTTTTTAATTGGATTGTTTGTCTTCCTTACCTCCCTCCCCCAATTATATGAATTATTTATATATTTTGGAAATTAACCCTTTATCAGATGTATCATAGGCTAATATGGTCTCCCATAGAGTGGGCTCTCTTTTCATTTTGTTAATGGCTTCTTTTGCTGTGCAGTGGCTTTTTGGTTTGATGTAGTTCCATTTGTTTACTTTTTCTTTTATTTCCCTTGCCCTAGATGTATCAGTCAAAATTCTACACATGAGATGTCTGATATTTTACTGCCTATGGTTTCTTCTTGGATTTTTATGGTTGTGTGACTTACATTTAAGCCTTTTATCCATTTTGAGTTTATTCTTATGTATGGTGTAAGTTGGTGGTGTACTTTCATGTTTTTCCATGTACCTGTCCTATTTTCCCCAACAACATTTATTGAAGAGGCTATCTTTATCCATTGTACTGGTATACCTCCTTTGTCAAATATTAATTGACCATAATGGTGTGGGTCAATTTTGGGGGCCTCTTTTCTGTTCCTTAGATCTACACGCCTGTTGTGCCAGTACCAAGCTGTTTTGATTACAATAGATTTGTAGTATAGTTTGATATCCAGTATTGTGATCCCTCTAACTTTGTTCTTCTTTCTCAAGATTTGAATGCCTTTAAACGGGACAGATCTTTTTCAGGTCCATATTGCCTCCTACTTTGCTATAGTAAACTCTGTGAGTTTACATATTTAAATACCTGGTAGTGAAGGCATTTGAGATTGTCTCAATAAGCCTCTGGGAAGACAATGGAGAATAGAAGGACTAGAATAGGCTCACGGCATGATCAGATTTGCAGTCTAGGAAAGTCATTCAGGCAGTAAAGTGGAGAATAGGTTTTGTGACAGCTGGTGGCACGAACTGGGGGGAAAGGCTAATCAGAAAGATATTTAGAAGATGGAACCTACAGGACCTGGTAACTGATCGTATGTGGAAAATAAAGGAGGAGGTTGAAAGGCTTCTAGGTCTTGCTCCAGTAAAGAGGTGGATTGGAGTGTCCCTCACTGAGATGGGGGCTTTGCTAAGTCCTGTGAGACATTTTTGGCAAGCTGCCCAATGGGCTGGAGATATGGGTCCCATGGGCATTTGGCTTCACCCCTTGTCCAGATGCAAGCAAGGCTTTTGGGTTCAAGCTTCTCTTAGCACTGTTTATGTTCATCAGCTTCTTTGGCTGTATCCCAAGGAAAAGCTAAATTTCTGTTCTGACTTGTTCCTACCTACCTCAGTACTCAGTCTGTAACCATCCCGAGGGGTTTTAAGGAGGAGTGTAAGAAGGAGTCATCTTCTTGTAACTGCTCCCTTCCCCTCCTACCCATCATCAACTCACTGCCCCCTGGTTGTTTGTGTTGCTATTGTCAGTAGGTAATTGTGCCAGCATATCTAACCCACCCAGCAGCCCAGGCTGAGATTTGTGGGCTCATGTGAATATGAGCTACTACTAGCAGAGGTGGCAGACACCCAGCCTTGGCTGTGAGCACATCTGGCACAGCAGGCTTTCCTATCCCATGAAGACCAGCTGACTTACCTGTAATAGGTCTGCTGAATGGGGTGGGGCTCAGGCTATGCTGCTTATGGGATTGGAACTAATGGTAAAACTTTTCTTAGAAACTTGTCTTGATACACCTAAAGGACCAGGTAACTCCCAGGCCATAAGCATTTGCATTGCCTTCAGTAACTTGAAGCTTTCTCCCTTGGACCTGAGGTGGCTTTGGGTTCTATAAATAAAATCCACTTAAAGCCATGCCTGAAAATGACCAAATTCTTGGTGTAACCTTGACATCTAGAAGATGAAACCAATGACCAACGTGTGCATTTCATGAAGAACCTCCACAACCCCAGTTATATTTCTCTATGGAAACATATGGCACTGAGCCCTACGGTGGTTCCACGAAGCCTGGGCAATCCACACACTAACCTTTGAGGAAGGGGGAGGGAATATCTGGATTAAGAGCAAGGGAGGCCCGGCTGGTGTGGCTCAACAGTTGAGTGTCAACCCAGGAAACAAGAGGCTGCTGAATCGATGATTCCTGGTCAGGGCACATGCTGAGGTTATGGGCTCGATCCCCAGTAAGGGGTGTGAAAGAGGCATCTGATTGATGATGTTCCCCTCTCATCAATGTTTCTATCTCTCTATTCTCTCCCTTTCTCTCTCTCTCAAAATCAATAAAAACAGCTCAGCCTGAGCCCAGCGGGCATGGCTCAGTGGTTGAGGGAGCACATGCCTGGGTTGTGGGCTCAGTCCTCAGTGGGGGATGTGCCGGAGGCAGCCCTGATCAATGATTCTCATCACTGATGTTTCTATCTCTCCCTTCCTCTCTGGAATCAATAAAAAGACATTAAAAACATTAATCCACTAAGGATACCTTTAAACCAGGACATACCTTTGATGTTAAGAATGATTATGGAAGAGCCAAATAGCCAGTGTTCACGAAGCCATTTACTTTTTGTCGTATTGCCTAACAACAAAGTTAGTAAGTGAGGTTTGTATCAAATCCCAGGTTAGGCTACCACCATTTTCTTAGTACATCATCATTTTATTTCAAACTGTAATCATCACCATCAGCAGCAAATCTGTACAAAGAGGTCCGGCTTTGCCCTAGCCAGTTTGGTTCAGTGGATAGAGCGTTGGCCTACAGACTGGAGGGTACCTGGTTCAATTCCAATCAAGGGTACATACCTGGGTTGAGAGTTTGATCCCCAGTAGGGGCATGCAAGAGGCAGCCAATCAATGATTCTCTCTCATCATTGATATTTCTATCTTTCTTTCCCTCTCCCTTCCTCTTTGAAATCAATTTAAAAATATTTTTTAAAAAGGTCCAGCTTTGTTTAATATTTTTAAGAGGAGCATTGGTGTATTTTTAAAAAATATATATTTTATTGATTTTTTACAGAGAGGAAATATGAGAAACATCAATTAGCTGCAACCTGCACACCCCCTGCTGGGAATGTGCCTACAACCAAGGCACATGCCCTTGACCGGAATTGAGCCTGGGACCCTTCAGTCCACAGGCCGATGCTCTATCTACTGAGCCAAACCAGTTAGGGCATGGTGTTTTATTTGAAGTTCATTGAACTTGAAATACCTCAGTTTCTTATCTGTAGAATTGAGGAGCTTAATTAAGTTTAACTAAAAGGTCTCTTTGGAATGTAAACCTTTAGATATGGAAAATTATCATTGTAATAGTAAATTTTGGTAATATTTTTGTGATAATAGAGATAAATAAATAAATAGCATTTTAATAAGATTGTGTTTTTGGAATGTCCACAGAATATTTTGAGATGCAATAAGTATGTGGGCAGTGGGAGAGAATGCAGGTTCTGAAGTTGTAGGCATATCTGGGCCTGAACCTCAGGTCCACCCTTCCTCTCTGTTTGCTGTCACCCAGTTACTTAACCCCCCAGTGTCTCAGTTTGCTCATTTGTAAAGTGGGGCTAATAATACTATTTTGTAAGTTGTTGTAAAAATTAAATGCTAAGCATTTAAATAATTGTCTGGCACATAGGAAATACCCAGGATATGGTAGCTTCTATGATGATGATGTTCATTATCACCGTCACCACCACAATCAGGAATGTATAGAATCAAACAGAAGAAACCATAACACCAATCTACTCTAATTTATATTTGAAAGTTTTAGACTGGTTATTTGTATTAGCTAATATACAATGAATCTGATTCCCTCATCCCATCTGGAAGGATATTGACAGGAAACTTCCTCTACTCCCTGGCAGGTTCTCTTTTCTAGCTATATTGCCCTCTTGAGCTGGTGGCATCTGATTGATGATGTGACGGTCCAGCTTTCTTCTGGAAGGAAGCCTGGAAATCCTTGTAGCCTGAATGCACCCACTTCCCAGACCATTTTCCTTCTGAGTCCTGGCCATGATGATGATGGTGAGACCACAGCAGGCCTCCAGAGGAGGTACAATGCTCCCCACTACATATTCCTAGAGAGGTTGGTACGAACCTTTCATATGTAACTGAAACTCCCCTGCAATGTCCTACTAAATCCCGAGTTACCATATGGCTCTACATGAAATTATCCCTCTTGTTTTGGAGAACTTGCTAACTGTTATCTCCAACCGTCCCTTAATTCTTTCACCAGAGCAATAGCACCGTACCTTATAGCTAAAGTTAATGACGTATGAGCCTGTCTCCTGGCTGGCCTAGATAAGAAGCTCATGATAAAAGAATGCCCGAACAAAACAATTCCCATTCTTCATAGTGATGGTCAGGACTTGCCCAAGAAAAAGTTTTCAAAGATTTCATAAATACTTCCTTTCACTTCAAACATTGGAATGTGCTCTACTTCCCCCACCAGGAGGATTCCTTCTGCCTGCAGCTCTATATATGTTATCTTATCTTCACTGTTACTGGAAAGGCTGGTTTTATTTTCCCCTCAAGCTCAGAGAGATATGAAACAACTAGCCCGACTAAATATTGTCAAATGGGTTGAATTCCAGGTTTGTCTCACTCCAAAGCCCAATGTTCTTTCCATCATACTACACTATCTTCCAGAAAGAGGGACTGACAAGTGGTGAGGTCTGTCAGCTAGGTGCCCCATCGCCTCAGGTGTATATAGGTTGAACTCCAAAGCTTTCACAAGTAGGCAGTACTGTTTTGAGCCCTGTGAGAAAGTGGGTGGTGGTGTCTGTTTTGAATGTGGTAGAAGAGCTTGAAATATCAGCACCACCAGCTTGTCATTGATATATAAGTGTCTTTTGGCTTCAGGGATTGTTCCCTATTAAAACAATTAAATTGATCTGGGAGAAGCAGGGTATCTATAGTAAGTCATTTGTAGCTTATTACTTTACCAGTTCAAGCCCAAATGATGCAGTTTTGGGCAGTAACATATACTAGTACGTAATTCTCAACCCAAATAAAGAGGTAAATGGAGGCAAGCTCAAATGACCAGAAACTGAGTTTATTTGGTAATAGCAGAGGAATTACAAATCAAGAAATGCATGCTGTAGCAATCTATAGGCAAGTCCATTGAGGGTTGGCTCAGCTGTTTTTGTGTGCAAAGAATGTAAAGAGGGAGAAGTCCAGCTAGAGTATAAGCAGAGAGTTCATTGGCTTGATGATGAGAGTGATTCTTGGCAGATGTACATTAGTCAGTAGATAATCTTGGTCTTCTGTAAATCAGGCATTTAATGGGAATCAATCTCTTGTGTGTTTTTTTTTTTTGGTAACTTATATTGTTGAAAGTATTACATACGTCCTCTTTTTTCTCCCATTGATCCCTTATAACCTGCCGTGCCCTCCGCCCCAGGCCTTCACCATCCTATTGTCTGTGTTTATGTGTTATGCATATATGCACACAAGTTCTTTGGTTGGTCACTTCCCACCCACCCATCCTCCCAGGCCTTCCCTCAGAGATTTCACCATCTGTCCCATGCTCTATGTCTCTGGATCTATTTTGTTCAACAGTTTATTTTGTTCGTTAGATTCCACATATGAGTGAGATCATGTGATGCTTGTCTTTCTCTGACAGGCTTATTTTGCTTAGCATAATACTCTTAGGTCCTTCCATGCTGTCTCAAAAGGTAAGAGATCCTTCTTTTTTACTGTTGCATAGTATTCCATGGTATAAATGTACCACAGCTCTTTTATCCACTCATCTACTGACGGGTAGTTGGGCTGTTTCCAAGTATTAGCTATTGTAAATTGTGCTGCTATGAACACAGGGGTGAATACATTCTTTCTGATTGGTGTTTCAGGTCTCTTAGGATATATCCCTAGACATGGGATCACTAGATCAAGTGGCAGTTCCATATTTAATTTTTTGAGGAAACTCCATATTGTTTTTCATAATGGCTACACCAGTCTGCATTCCCACCAGCAGTGTACTAGGGTTCCCTTTTCTCCACATCCTTACCAGCACTTGTTATTTGTTGACTTGTTGATGGTAGCTGTGATGTGATACCTCATTGTTGTTTTAATTTCCATCATTCAGATGATTAGTGACTTTGAGCATTTTTTCATGTCTCATGGCCTTCTCTATGTCACCTTTAGAGAAGTGTCTATTTAGGTCCATTGCCTATTTTTTGGTTGGATTATTTGTCTTCCTTTTGTTAAGTTGTATGAGTTCTTTATACATTTTGGATATTAACCCTTAATCTATGTATCATTGCCAAATATGTTTTCTCATACAGTGGGCTCTGTTTTCATTTTGTTAATGGCTTCTTTTGCTGTGCAGCTTTTTATTTTTATGTAGTCTCATTTGTTTCTCTTTCTATTTCTTCTCATTACAGCAATATATATGTTGATTTCAGAGAGAGGAAGAGAGTGGGAGGGAGAGAGAAAGACAGAAACATCGATGTGAGAGAAACACATCAATTGGTTGCCTCCTGCACAAGCCTTGACCAGGGTCCCGGGCCAGGGAGGAGTCTAACCAAGGTATATGCCCTTGACCAGAATCAAACCCAGGACCCTTTGGTTAACAGGCAGACACTATCCACTGAGTCAAACTGGCTAAGTGAAGTTCTATTCTTCTAAAGGTACCTGTGTGAGATTCTCCATTTCATATCCTCTGATTCCTTTAGTTTACCATCTTTTCACATCTATCTATCTATCTATCTATCTATCTATCTATCTATCTATCTATCATCTATCTATCTATCTATCTATCTATCATCAATCATCTAATATAATCTTTTAAAGTAAGACAATCTGTTTTGGTGTCTTTCTCCTGGACATGTGTTATTCGGAGATCTGTTAAATTAAGTGTTTGGGGTTTTTGTTGTTGTTGTTGTTGTTTCTTTGCTTTGTCTTTTGTAGCAAATTTTTAAAAAATATATTTTATTGATTTTTTACAGAGAGGAAGGGAGAGGGGTAGAGAGTTAGAAACATTGATGAGAGAGAAACATCAACCAGCTGCCTCCCGCACACTCCCCACTGGGGATGTGCCCTCAAGCAAGGTACATGCCCTTGACCGGAATCAAACCTGGGACCCTTGAGTCCACAGGCTGACGCTCTATCCACTGAGCCAAACCAGTTAGGGCTTTTGTAACAAATTTTAATTGTTCATGAGTCATCTTTTAAATATGAGAAGAAATTACTATATACAGAAATCCAAAGAAGAATTTTAGTATTTTAATTTTCTAAAAGATTAATCTGGTAGCTATATGTTTTGGTAATTTTATGAAGGCTGCATGTGCATATTAAAGTAGCTTTTAAAAAAACATTCTAAAACAATATATTACTATTAAAGCAATGAGATGATATACTTTTCATTTTTTTTCTGCTTTACAATGCTTAGCAAGCTCAATGCAGTATTTCCAGAAAGTTTAAATACCATATTAAGTCTTTCTTAGTATTGTCAAAATTTTAAAAAAAAATTTAAAAATAAAAATATCAAGAGCAAGATTAGATAAAATAAAGTGGGAAAAAGAGAAAGATTATTATTAAATTTGCACTTACGGGGAGAGAATGATAAAGGAGTTAGTGACTGGGTTTAGTGGCGTGAGGCTCCAAGAGACGGCATCTGATATCAGAAATACAGGATAACAATGCACATCATTAGATGCAATTGCTATGTAAATGGTCCTTTTGTTTTAGAGAGTGCAGTTTATAGTAATTGGGGAGAACAAAAGCCCTTGTGCCATTTTCATTGTTTGCTCTATTTGTTTCCTTTTATATAATTCATTTTCACACAAAGGAGAGAATGAAAACTATTTTCAGGTACATCGTTGTATTTTCTACAGATTCTTAAATTTAGAGGTTAGTTCTTTTTTTAAAAAATATATTTTATTGATTTTTTACAGAGAGGAAGGGAGAGGGATAGTGAGAAACATCGATCAGCCGCCTCCTGCACACCCCCTATTGGGGATGTGCCCACAACCAAGGTACATGCCCTTGACTGAAATCGAACCTGGGACTTTCCAGTCTGCAGGCCGACGCTCTATCCACTGAGCCAAACCGTCAGGGCAAGAGGTTAGTTCTTATTAAGTATTCTCCATGGAGTGTGTGTGTGTGTTTTATGAGATTCAAAGAAGAATTACATTTCTTTTGAAACCTCTAGTTTGATTCTTACATTTTTAAAAACAGAAAAAATTGTCTTTCAATCACATTTTGGGTTTATTTCTAGCCATTTGCCACAGCAAGCCTTATTGAAAGTAGAAGACATAATTATATTTCACATTTTCTAAGGCTTTGTTTCCAAAAAACCCAGAAACACAGATATAAAGCACTTTGCCATACAAACGTTATAAGATGTAGTTCTCAACTACACTGCATTTTCTCATGTCTTTTTGTCAGTGTTTGGGTGTTTATGTCTGGGTGAAATGAATTTGGGGAAAATTCAGTATGCCCTCATTTTAAAGCAACAACTCTTTACTACTACTTTCTTTTATGAATAGTGCATGGGATTGGCAAGTGGGAGTAAATGGGTAAACTATAAGACTTAGAGTAACATTCAAAGGATTTAGGGGAAAGACAATGAAAATGTTTTGTATGGAGTTCAGCTATAAACCCAAGAATAGGAGATCAGAACTATTTGCTCTAAGCTTAATTGGTTTTTTTAATTTTTGTATTATGGACCTACTTCCTAGAACCACAACAAACAAAAGAAATAGTTAAAATATATTTTTGAACATAGATCTCTGGATACCATTATATTAGATTTTAATGATCAAAAAGTGGTTCTGCGGTTTTATGAATGAGGACAATATTGGTAGATTAGCGGGAAGGAAAATAGTCTTTCTTAAGGAAAAATGGACTAAGTAAGGTATAAATGACAGAGAAGTGTGTTCATTCATGCATACATTAATTCATTTTTTATTTATTCATTTAACAATTATTTTTTGTCGATTATGTCCCATGCATTTGGCTGGGCTGTGATAAGTTTGGGAAAATATCAATGGGACTGATATGCCCTAGTATATTACTACCTGTTATAGATTTCATTCTATTCCATCCATTTGAAAAAAATGAGGTATAATTGACATATAACAATTATTAGTTTTATATGTACACCATAATGATTTGAGATATATATATCCAAAAATATTACCACAACAAGGTTAGTTAACATCCATCACCACACATAATTACATTTTTTTTCTTGGGATGAGAACTTTTAGGATTATTCTCTTAGCTACTTTCAAATATACAATATAGTATTATTAGCTGTTGTCACCATAGTAGTGTATATTACATCCTCAGGACTTATTCATCTTATGACTGGGACTTTGTACCTTTTGACACCCACCTACTCCTGTAACCACCAAGCCATCATTTCATTCCAATTTTAACATGAATGTGTTATGCACAAAGTTTGGTTTGCTTTGAATACAATTGAGAATCATCATTATCTTATTCAATAAGACAAATGTACAATCTCATAATTTTGTTCTATGACAAAGGAATAATATGCTTATAGTGTTTTTATTTCAAAAGTATTATGTGTAATGATTTTAAAATGCAAGTCTAATCAAAATTTTGAATTTATATAAAAAAAAGGGTCCTAAGAAAGAAAACTCTTTTTCCTCTCAATTTCTCTCACACAAGAGCTAATGAGCAAATGGGAATTCAGTATCATCCAATCTAGATTTTAAGATTCAGACCAAAATAAATAAATAAATAAATAAATAAATAAATAAATAAATGCATGCCTTATAGCTATTTATTGAGATCATTTTCCTTTAGAATATTGTATTCATGAGACTTATTAGTGTGAATACTTACATTTTATGTTTCGAGCATGTTACCTTTGGGATACTCTAGGACAGTTTCCACACAGCATTTTATATGGATTAAGCATATTAATTTATGCCAAAACTATCAAGAACATAGTCTTGTTTTTAATACCAAGGTAGGTGGGAAAAGTAAAACTTAAATCCATCCGACAATGAAAGAAAAATTAAGTTTGTCTCCCAAATTGTCCTAGAGCTGTTCCAAGTAGGTGTAGAACTAGGGCCTAAAGAGAGTATGAAATGTTTATCACATCAGCCTTTGGGAAAACCCTGGTGCAAAGGATTTGTAGAGGAATCCCTCCAAGCCCTAACCGGTTTGGCTCAGTGGATAGAGCGTCGGCCTGCAGACTGAAAGGTCCCAGGTTCGATTCTGGTCAAGGGCATGTACCTTGGTTGCAGGCACATCCCCAGTGGGGGAGTGTGCAGGAGGCAGCTGATCGATGTTTCTCTCATCGATGTTTCTAACTCTCTATCCCTCTCCCTCTGTAAAACATCAATAAAATATATTAAAAAAAAAAAGAATCCCTCCAGGGTTCAAGCCAATTAAGGATGGGCCTGAAAAAATGTACTGGCTATGATTAACCATGAGCCTTTAGTTTCCATCCATGTGCATGGATCACAGTTTGCTTTTATCTTCCTAAATATGTGAATCTGGGCTCACAGAATCAAAGCCAATATTTGGTGTAATGCTTGCAATATGAGTCCTTGAACAAATAAATTAACTGTCATAAAAAAAATGCACTGGGAATCCAGTAGCCTCCCCGAATCCTTGACCTGTTGTGCACTGTAGTAAGACCTCTGGAGTCAGCTGGACTGGGCTTCTGCTCTGGTGTCAGCTCTGTGAACCCGGAGGAAATGTTTCCTCATCTTTAAAGTGGCCTTAGAGTAATGTCTGCCCCCTGATCACAGAGAATGGCAGCGATGAGATGAGATAATGCTGCCCACTGTGCAAGGCACTTAGTGAGCTCTGATCAAATGCTAGTTATCATTATTAGATATTTATTAAATACTAGGGGCCCAGTGCACAAAAATTTGTGAACTCAGCAGGGGTGGGGGGTCCCTCAGCCTGGCCTGTGTCCTCTCGCAATCTGGGACTCCTCGGGGGATGTCCACCTGCTGGTGTGCCTGGCCAGCCTGGGTGAGGGGCTGATGGCTGTTTGCAGGCTGGCCAAGCCTCCTAGTGGGGAAGGTGTGGCCAGCCTAGGTGAGGAGCTGAGGGCCATTTTCAGGCTGCCCACAGTCCCTTCAGGGTTCAGGTCTCTACTAGGGTAGCTGGCTAGCCTGGGTGAGGGGTTGAGGGCTGTTTTCAGGCTGCCCACAGCTCCCATTGACCCAACGTTCCAGCAAGGCTGGCTGGAAGCAGGTTTCTGGGATTTATTTATCTTCTATAATTGAAACTTTGTTACCTTGAGCAGAGGCCTAGGCAGGTAACGAAGCCTCCTGTTTGCTTCAGCTCCGTGGCTTCTATAATTGAAACATTGTTGCCATGAGGAGAGGCCCAGCTGGCTTAGGCAGGCAGTTGCAATGGAAGCCTCCTGTTTGCTCTAGCTCCATGGCTGCTGGCCTCCATCTTGGCTGAGTTAATTTGCATACAGCTGCTCTGATTGGCTGGTGGGCATGGCTTGGCTGGTGGGTGTGGCTTAAGTGTCTCAGAGTGATGGTTAATTTACATATTACTCTTTTATTAGAGTAGATGTGCCTGACAACTAGTGAATGACTTGGAAAACTGGCCAACAAAAAACCAAATAGCATTATTCATCCCAAACAAGTGGGTGAAAAAGGGGTTTTATGGAAAGTAACCTGGCAGGGTGATCTGGTCATAAATTCCTAATGGGGCAGGTCATGGTTGGTAGTTACGTTCCCAGCTTATAACTTGTTTAGTGAAAGGTATAAAGCCAGACCTGATCATTGTTTTTGTACATCTAGGTTAACACACCTTTGAAATGCTAGAAGTAATACTCCAGAGAAAGGGTATTAACCCTCAAGAGAGCACATAATCTTGTTAACTGTCATGTACTCTAATCCACACCTTGCTTTCTCCCACCTCCGTGTATGTTCCCCTCTTAATTTCAAATGTATAAAAGAAACTACACCTTAGCTGGTTTGGTTCAGTGGCCTGTGAACTGAAGGGCCCTGGGTTCAATTCTGGTCAAGGGCACATGCCTGGTTTCAGGCACAATCCCCAGTAGGAGGTGTGCAGGAAGTAGCTGATCAATGATTCTCTCTCACCATTGATGTTTCTATCTCCCTCTCCTTTCCTATCTGAAAGCAATAAAAATATATTAAAAAAACAAAAGAAGCTGTAAAACTGTTATTCTCAGGTCTGGCTGGAGTGGCTCACTTGGTGGGAACATCGTCCTGTGCACCAAAAAGTTGCCAATTTGATTCCCAGTCAGGGCACAAACCTGGGTTGTGGGTTCGGTCCCCAGTCTGGGTGCCTATGAAAGGCAACCATCTTCTTAAGCATGTCCTCAGGTAAAGACAGAAATAGAAACACCCCAAATTGTTATTCCTGGGAACATTTGAGATCTTGCTTCCCAGCTTTGTGTCATCAATATGGCTCAAATAAACTCTTATAAAAATTCTCTATAGGGTTGGACTTTTCTTATATCAACAATAGTGAACACTTATGTAAGTCTCACTGTGAGCCAAGCCCTGCTCTAAAAGTCTTACAAACATTAATTAATTTGATTCTTACAGCAACTCTGCATCAGTGAGTACTGATATTTATAGACAAGAAAACTGAATTTATAAATAAGGAAACGGAAAACAAACAGAGGGTTAGATAACTCGCCCAAGACCACACAGCCAACAAATGATAAAGCTAGGTCGCAAACCTAGGATTTTGGACCTAACCTCTTCCTTAGTTACACTCTGAGAAGAGTCCTAGAACCTTTCATCGAGCTAGAAATAGTACCCTGGTATGTGAATATCTGGAGGGCATGTTGGCAATAGATACAAAAAAAACACACACAAAAAAACTTTAATAATGTGTCTGTTTTGACCCAACATTTCTAGGATTTTTTTCTAAGGAAACAAAGAATATGCCAAAATATATGTACAAAGGTAGTAAGCATAGCATTATTTACACGGAAGAAAAATAGAAGTTAACTAAATGCCCCCATAGAGGGGACTGTTTAGATCATGGAAACGCCAGCTATGCAATAGAGTGCTGCTGTGAATTAAAAAAGCTACATAGTGGAACTGACAAGCTCAGGGCAGGCCTGTAAAGCTCAGTGATTGAAAGTAACCACACAGATGGTCTGGTCATAAATTCCTAAGTGGGCAGGTCCTGGTGGGTAGTCACATCCCAGGCCTATAGCTTGCTTAGCAAAAAATTAATCTTGACCTTAAGCGAGCCCCATCCATTGTTCCCCAGCCTCTAGGGCAGCGGTTCTCAACCTGGGGGTTGAGACCTCTTTGGGGGTCAAACGACCCTTTCACAGGAGTCGCCTAAATACATCCCGCATATCAGATATTTACATTACGATTCATTACAGTAGCAAAATTACAGTTATGAAGTAGCAACGAAAACAATTTTATGGTTGGGGGTCACCACAACATGAGAAACTGTATTAAAGGGTCACAGAATTAGGAATGTTGAGAACCACTGCTTAGGGTAACATACCTCGAAATGCCAGTATCATTTTTTCCAGATCCTTGGGAGTCGTAACCACCCTCACGGAGCACACACACCCCAACTCCTCCTTGTTACCTTGTTGCCGCACACCATCTCTACTTGCTGTAGTTGTTAAATGTTATCAACCCTGTACCTGCCAATGTAAAAGTAGGTGTCTCTCCATTTTCCTCTATATTCAGTCCTAGGGATTTCACCCACTTTGCCTTTTCCCATCTCCTAATCAACCACAGTGAATTTCTTTCTTTTTAAAAAATTTTTAATTAATTTCAGAGAGGAAGGGAGAGGCAGAGAGAAACATAAATATCAATGATGAGAGAATCATTAATTGGCTGCCTCCTGTATTCCCCACACTGGGGATTGGGCCTGCAACCCAAGGATGTGCCCTTGACCAGAATTGAACCTGGGACTCTTCAGTCTGCAGGCTGATGCTCTATATCCACTGATCAAATCAGCCAGGGCTTTAAAATTTTTTTATTTATTTTTATCATGTATTTATTTATTTTATTATTATTATTTTTGAATTTCTTTAAAAATTTTTTTTATTGATTTTAGAGAAAGGGAGAGGAAGAGAGGCGTACATATCAATGATGAGAGAATTATTGATTGGCTGCCTCCCGCATTCCCCACACTGGGGATTGAGCCAGCAACTGGGGCATATGCCCTGACCAAGAATTGAACCATGACCTCCTGGTTCATAGGCTGACACTCAATCACTGAGTCACACTGGCTGGGAACAGTGAATTCTATGAACTTCCTTACATTTTCTCTTTCTATTCTAAATGTGTAAAATGAACTGCAAAACTGCCATTCTCTGGATCATTTTCTCAATCTGCTGAGATCTTGCTTTAGGGCATGATTTCAAAATTTGACTGAAATTATTTTATGATTCTTTTATAGTTTGGGTGCTATCAACACTAATAAATAATTTTAAATTGATTTAATTGATTTTGAGAAACTGAATTTCTCAAAACCCTGGGGTTAATTTGATATGCATTAGGATTTCTCCAATTTTGTTGTTGTTGTTAATCCTCACACAAGGACATTTTTCTGTTGCTTTTTAGAATGAATGGAAGGGAGAGAAAGATCAATGGGAGAGAGACCCATTGATTAGTTGCCTCCTGCCCTGATCAGGGCTGGGACTGGCTTGAGTCTGCAACCAAGGTATATGCCCTTGGCTGGAATTGAACCTGGGACCCGTCCGTGGGTGAGCTGATGCTGTATCTACTGAGCCAAACCGGCTAGGGCAGGGCTCTCCAAATTTTTATCTAAATTTCATAGATTGATTGTTGACAAAAAAGAGGTGCTGTAATAAATTATAAATTTCTAACTAGACAAGTTATGGTGGGTAGTCACTCCCCAGTCATATAACTGTTTAGTAAAATGCTTATCTTTGCCATAAGCAAGCCCTGTCCATTGTTTCTGTGCATCTAGGTTAACACAACTTTGAAATGCCTCTTTTCAGGCTCCTTGTGATGAGTGAAGCACCGGGTAGAGCCCTCCTCAAGAGCACATAATCCTGACTCCCCTGTAATCTAATCACCACCTTGCTTTCTCCCACCTTTCTCACCTCTGCCCTTCATTTCACATGCAAAAAAGAAACTGCAAAAACGATTATTCCCCAGAGCATTTGAAATCTTGCTTCCTGGCATATGTCATCAATTTCTTAAATGCTCAAGACAATTTTCTACAGGTGTGGGTGGGTGCTTGCATCAACAACTCTGAGCCTTTCTGTGTTTGCAAAACACGTTCTCGCAGATTTATTTTAAGATGAGTAAAGGTTCTACATTTGAATAGTAGCTCATCCTTATGGGTAAACAGATGCCTTTTTATTTATTTATTTATTTATTAAAATGAGGATGCTTGTAGACGAGGCCTATTTTCAACAGCACCTCACTAGCTACGGTGTGGTAATGAGCATTCCCATTTTAGTGTTCTGGCTGCCTCCCTTGCCAGCCTGCCTCCAATATATTTCTTCTACTGAACACAACCAGACTTCTCCATGTTAAGTTAGCCTGAAATCTGCAAACTTCTTGAGGAGATTTCTCTCTATTATATTTTATTCTGCTTTATGTATCAACAACCATGTAAAAAGCTTCTTCCTTGAAACTGAGTCTTTAAAAGTACTGGAAGAGGTAAGTGGATTACTGACTAGTGTGGACCACACAAATAACTTTTTGCAATTCAAAGCTCTTGGGAGCCCTGTTTAAGCCGGGTTTTCTCTAGAGCTGAAACGGCAGCGAGCACCTGCTCTCTGAAGAGTGGAATGTTGGTATTAATCATGTGGCATCTTAAAAGCTGCACCTTAGTGATGCTTATTTATCTATGAGGGGCCCAGTGCACAAATTTGTGCACCTTGAAAGGAACTGTGGGCTTTGAGGCTGTGGTGAGCACAGGGGCGGGTCTTTGCCCACCCTCTGAGCCCCTGCCTGGCCCCTCCCACCGTGGTCTTCGGTCCCCTGTCTGCTGGCAATTGGGGCTGCACCAGCAATGGGTGCGAGAGGCGGTTGCCAACCCCAATCACCCCTCAGGATCAGGGGGAGGTGGATAAGCCTTGAGGGGCAAGTGGGGCTGGCACCAGCAGCAGGTGCCAGTGCCAGGCGGGATCATGGCACACAGGAGCAAAGAATTTTCAGTAACCACCAGAGGTTCATCCTGATGACAGTGATTGGCACCCTGCCTTGGTCTGGTGCCCCTGTTTACCTGCTCCACCATCCCACTGCAGCCAATGCCCGCTATGTTCTGCATGTGCCCCCTGGTGGTCAGTGCACGTCATAGTGACTGGCTGTTTGGTTGTTCCGCTGTTCAGTCTATTTGCATATTAGAGTTTTATATATATAGATGGTCTATAACTTCATATATATATATATAGATGGCCTATGGCCTATAATTCCATTGAAGACAGTACAATCTCTTTTTGCCACATTCTTGAAGACCAAGTTGAGGTGAAGAGGGAGAATGGAAAGGGATTTCTAAAATATCTAAGATGTGAGAGTAAATCTGCCTTCCAATGTTTAAGAGGCCTGAGATAAATAACTGGCATACAAGCTCTAGAGTCTGCCCTGGAATTGGAGAACCAGTTAACCAAGCTCCTGCTAGACCTGAGGACCACAGCTTCTGCCAGCAATGAATGCGATGTCTTCTGCTTCATGGGAAAGTACCTGGATGAGCAGAAGGATAACACAAACCACCTGGAGTTCCAGCTGGGATGTCGTAAGGATTAGAAAATCAGGCCCAGGAAGCAGAAGATCCATTTAAAAAGCCTGCTGATGTGTTAGGTAAATAGACATCTGAAGGCAACAAAGCAACTCTTCTCGTTTTAGTAGGTCCCAAAACCAGCCACTTAAGAATCTTGATCTTCTCCATTTGACAGAAGACTGCTTTCCTTCATTGGTGTGTGTACAAATAAACCTATTTTTTTTAATTAAAAAAAGCTCTTGGAAGGAGGTAGGGGCTTGGAAGGGGCCAATGGGGGAATAAAGGGGACAAATGTAATACTTTCAACAGTAATTTTTTTCTCTCTAAAGCTCTTGGAAATGTAGCCCTGGCTGGTGTGGCTCAGATAGTTGAGTGTTGTCCTGTGCATGGAAGGGTTGCCAGTTTGATTCCCGTCAGGGCACATTCCCAGGTTGGGGGTTGGATCCAAGATCAGGGCCTGTAGATGTCTTTCACATTGATATTTCTCTCTCTCTCTCTCTCTCTCTCTCTCTCTCTCTCTCTCTCTCTTCCTCTCCCTTTCTCTCTCTCTGAAATCAATAAAAACATATTCAAAAAATAAAATCTCTTGAAAATGTAACTGTATCTGGTGTGTAAAGGATGTTAAAGAACATAATTTCATAAGCCAGTCAGAGAAAGACAAGTATCACATGATCTCACTCATATGTGGAATCTAATGAACGAAACAAACTGTTGAACAGAATAGATCCAGAGACAGAGCAGCATGGGGCAGACCGTGGAATCTCAGAGGGAAGGCTGGGGAGGATGGGTGGGTGGGAAGAGATCAACTAAAGAACTTGTATGCATATATATCTGCATAACCCATGGACACAGACGATAGGGTGCTGAAGGCCTGGGGTAGGAGGTAGGAGTGGGGGCGGACTAGAAGGGGTTAATGGGGGGAAAAGGGGAACATATGTAATACTTTTAACAATAAAGATTTAAAAAAAAGAACCAAGTTTCATTGACTAAATTTGAAGATCTAATTGGCTTTATTAAATGATTCACTAATTGGGCAGCATCTCATTTTAGCAACTAGAAGGGCATTCC
>PVJC01029647.1:0-21723 GCA_004026665.1 Murina feae | reverse complement strand
CAGCATTATTAGCTCGATTTAATTTTTTTAATAGCCTGAGATTATAACTAATTTAAGGTAAGATACACATAATGCACAAATTTAGGTCTGCCACATCAATTAGAAAGCAAGTAGTATAAATATTAGTGTTCTCTCTGTATCTTAAGTAGTTTTCAAAAAGTTTGGTCTTATCCCATTTAAGTGGGACAGAAAAGTCATACAAACCATCACCCCATTTATTCTGATTTGCTATTAGGTGATATGGGGGAGACATTTAAGCTTGAGTTACTGGGGTCATTTGGATGATGCCTGGTAGCAGAATGGTGACTGTTGGTAGGTGTGTTCTGGAAATCTGTCACTACTTCACAAACCGCCTAGAAACTTAACAGTTTGAAACATACACATATTTTATTTTGCTCACATTTTTTTTTTGGGGGGGGATAAGGCTAGGCTGGGATATTCCTATCGAGATCCTCCATAAACTGTAGTTCAAGAGACTTGGTTGGAAGCTGCATGCCTTCTGGGCCAGCTTAGTTGCATCAGAATATCATAACCATCACATTCTCTTGGTCAAGCAAGGCATTAAAGCCAGCTCTGATACAAAGGAGGAAAATTAGGCTCCACTCTCAATGGGAAGAACTGCAAAGAACTTGCAGCTGTCTTTAATCTACCACTCCGTACGTGTTTATGTGTGTGAGTGTGTGTGCACACATGTAATTAAGAGCAGATGCACTTGACGATTCAAAAGGTTTGAGTGTTTCAGGGTTTCGTAAATTTGTTCTGTCTTCCGTCTCTGGGCAGACATTAGATTCTATTGACTTGCACGAGCCAGAAATTGAAGAACACCAGGAGACAGACTGGTCAAAGGATTTTAGTTTCTTTATTCTTTAATACCTATAATGCTTGGTGTTATTGTATTGCCTCTTTACTGCCTGAAAATGGGATTCTTAAACCCTTCAAACATAATTAAGCCCCCAGTCTGGGATTGCTCACTATGAAATGGGGGAGATGACAGTGTTTGGGCTGCAACCTGTGCCCAAATCTCTCCATCTGTGACCAGAAGAAGCCTTTTATGGGAGAAAAGGATCTGGTGGGGTAAGGAGAGGAATGGAGCACAAATATTTAGAGCAATTTTGTTTTTTTCAGGGGACAATAGTCAATATTTTCTTTAATGTTATTTAGGATAGAAATGGGAAAGGTTTTTTTAAGTGTTTATAGGGAAGAACAGACAAATATGATTAAGAGATACTTTTGATACAGAAACTTTAACCAGCGTTGTTATCAAGTAAAAATAAACAAATAAAAAGAAAATCTGAAACCAAAGATCAAAGGATATTTAGATACGGTATAAATCTCCTCCCTTTTAGGCATTTTCTTAGAGGGAAAACAGACCTCTGTGAACTTTGCTGAATGGTAATGGGTGTTGAGGCCATGTCCTTCCCACGAGAAGGATAAACCAGGTTCTCAGGCACAATAAGCAGGTACTTCTACAGACTGCAAATATACACTGGGAGTTTACTACACTAGTATAAAGCTTGCTAAGTGTGAAATCCTTTGCAATGTGGAGCCCTTTGATAAACTGAATGATCACCTATTAATTTGTTTTATTTCGGGGTGTTTTTACATACATATATTTATGTAAATTATAGATACACAGCTGCTAGGGAACTTAGTGGCTATCTAGTCCAACTAACATGAACTAAGATAATGCAAGTGTTTTAGAAAATGTAAAATGCTATGAAATGCATTAATAGCATTGCCTATATATTTGCCGTGTTTTGTACCATGAACAAGAACAAAATTTCTCTCCTTGTTTTCAACCCAGGATTGCATCTTAAAATATATAAGAAGAAATAGTGTTTCTTTATTTGTTGTTTTAGATTTATGTCCCTGAAATAGAGTTACATCTGTGAGATACACTTGGAGACTGGGAGGTCCTTTGAATCTAGTTGCAATGAGCATGATGCAAGTGACTTCTTATAAATTAACTAGGGGCCTGGTGCACAAAAATTTGTGCACTCGGGGGGAGGTTGGGGGTCCCTCAGCCCAGCCTGCCTCCTCTCACAGCCCAGAATCCCTCAGTGGATGTCCCACTGATGGCCCCAGTTCTGGCAGGTGCTGTGTGTGTGTGTGTGTGTGTGTGTGTGTGTCTCGCCACTGGAGACCTGCCCCCTGCCGCATCTGAGGCTCAAAGCAGTTGTCCTGTATGTGTCTATCTGCTGAGGGCCTGCCCCCAGGCACACCATGGAGGCTTGGAGCCGGCACCCCTCTGTGTTGATCTCTCAGACTCCTGCCCTCCCCTGCATGTTGTTCTCTTTTTTGAGCTGTGGCCAGGGCTGGGTGCTGCCTGCCTGCCAGGCTTGCCTACTCCCTATCTTGCTTCAACCACTGGGAAGTGAGGAAAACCCTGCCTGTTCACTGCCTTGCGACTGGCCCGGCCTTTTTCCTGCTCCCCGATCCCCGCAAGGGGACTGGGAAGCGGGCAAGCTCACCCCCCAGCCCCGCCCCTGCTGCCACCCACCCCACCACTGCTTGCTCTGTGGCTGCGGCCTCCATCTTGGCTGGGTTAATTTGCATACAACCCTCTGATTGGCTGGTGGGCGTGGCTTGGCTGGTGGGCATGGCTTAGGCATCTCAGATAGATGGTTAATTTCCATATTACTCTTTTATTAGAGTAGATAGCAGTATGACCCAAATCACTGACCAAGGCCTGTGACAGAATACCCTTGTCAGGGTGGGTAACCAGGAATTTGAATCTTTTTAAAGTATATAAAGTGTATATATATATATATATATGTATATTCCATAAAAATTGTTTCAATTAAAATAACAGCAAAGATTTTTATTTTCTATAAATGACAAAAGAAACATAATTTATAAAATATATTAAAATAAGTTATATCCTTTCTCAAATCCCAATTTGTCAATCTCTGCTTGTCTCAATCATGGTGTTTGTTGTTTGTTTCTGGGCTAATTAGAACTCACTTAGATTCTTCTCTTGAGACCCAAAGTCATGGTGGTTCTGACACATTTTGTGGCTTGCTAATTTGCTGGAACTAATTAGAGTTTTTAGTCTAATTTATTGGTTTTCCAAATTCTTTTATGTCATCACTCACCTGAGAAACATACTCACTGTGATAGTTCATTAGTATGGTAGCAATTTTTTAGGAGGGGGCATATTTCCCCAGGATTCACAGGTCAGAATTTGGGTTGGAAGCAGATACTAGCAAGTGTGAAATACGTAAGCGACCCATCCCATAGTTTATTTTGGTACTTAGCCCCACCTATAAAGAATCACCACTTTTCTAACTTTCCAGACTTCTGACTCCAGCATCCCAGAAGTATGACTCTTCTGGGCACTGGTGTACTAGCCCCTACAGAAGCCTAACAGGTATACATGTAAAACACGTATGGTGCTTTCTTCAGTGCAATAGGTGCAGCTTCTTTGCTGATATCACAGTTTCTTTCTTCTGCATAACCTTTGCACACTTCCATGCACAGTTTAAAACTGTTTTTTAAAGGAACTATGCATTATTTTCCTCATGACTTCTAAATGTACTTTGGCCTTAACAGCCTAAACTACCAGCTTTATAGTAGCAATAAGTAGATTGGTGGTTGCTATGGCAAAGTATAAATATGTATCATCAACTTGGTAAGAAATCAGAATTGGCAAGAATTGGCATTTTATTAATTGTAAGGGTAAAGCGAATGAGGCTGAAAGATGGCGGAAGGTTTGTATGTGAATGAATGAGTAGGAATGTCATCAGTAGAAATAGAGGATTCAGGGGAAGGAATAGTCTAACAGGGAGGATAATAAACTCCATGACAGATGTACACTACATTTCCTGTGCTGACGCCTGGAAGATAACAGGAGGTATGGAGCAGGAGTTGGGAGGGGAAGCCAGCCAGGAGTCTGGATTTAGATTTGGTAATTCTCAGCAAGTTGACTAAATAAGCCTTGGGGATTGAACCAGGTTAGAGCCTACATGAGAATGATCACAGAGATATGGGGAGAGGATAGGAGCTTACATCTTGGAAGAAATTCTAATTTAAGTGTCTGGAAGAGAAACCAGGGTAAGAGCAATCATGAAACCAGGAGGAGAATAAGAACAACAGAAGGTGGAAAGGAGGAAAACCAAGATGGTGGAGGTGGGTAGGAGTAAATGTTCCAAGGAGGACTGGGAAGATGGTAATTTAGAAATTGCCTGGGAATAAACTGTGTACTCTCTAGAGGATCCTACAAATCAAATGCAAAATGCAATGCTTGCCTTGCCTTACAGTTCCACACATCTGTACTGGATCTTTAGAAAAACCCTTGAGGAGAATAATGTCTTCAGGATTCTGGTATCTTTGTTAAAATTAAAAGCAGTTACTCCCTGATGAGATGGCAGCACTTCTGAAGTGGCACTCTCAACTAGGTTGCCATTCTAGAATAGATTAATGCCTAATATCAACATCCCCAAAATAAATATCAATGGACACTGTTAAGTGTTCTAAATCCAGAGGCTCATATGATAGGTTAATTACAACAGAAGTGGTCAATTTGTACAGCTCAATCAGTTTGGGAAAAGACAAGAGATTATATTCTCAAAGATATCACTGTCATTTTCTAAAGAGATACAGTATTACAAAAATGTAAAAAATCACAATCAACATTTTTAAAATAGATTTAGAGGATTGTGTGTAATTCTTATAATAAGTTCAGTTCTGGAAATAAGAACTGAAGGTTATCTAATCTAATAAAAGAGTAATATTGAAATTGACCATTTTTCCGGGACACCTAAGCCATGCCCACCAGCCAATCAGAGTGGCTGTATGCAAATTAACCCAGCGAAGATGGAGGCCGGCAGTCACAGAGCTAGAGTAAAGAGGAGGCTTTCCGTTGCAGCAGGAGTAAACTGTCTGCCTAGCCGGCTGGGCCTCTCTCTGCTCCTGGCAACATAGTTGAAATCATAGAAGCCATGGAGCTGAAGCAAACAGGAGGCTTCCATTGGACCAGCGATGGAGGAAACTGCCTGCCTAAGCTGGCTGGGCTTCTACTAAGGCAGCATTCTTCCAATATAGAAGCCATGGAGCTGAAGCCAACAGGAGGCTTCCTTACCTGCCTAGGCCTGGCTTAAAGCAACAGTGTCTCAATTATAGAAGATAAATAAACCCCATAAACCTGCTTCCAGCCAGCCTTGCTGGGATGTTGGGTCAATGGGAGCTGTGGGCAGCCTGAAAGCCTGAAAATGGCCCTCAACCCCACACCCAGGCTGCCCAGGCACCCCAGTAAGGACTCAAACCCTGAAGGGACTGTGGGCAGCCTGAAAACGGCCCTCAGCCCTGCACCCAGGCTGGCCACACCCCCATCAGGTGAGAGTCCACACTAGGGGGCTTTGCCAGCCTTCAAATAGCTAACAGCACCTCACCCAGGCTGGCCAGGCATGCCAGCAGGTGGACATCCCCCAGGGGTCCCAGACTGTGAGAGGGCACAGGCCAGGCTGAGGAACCTCCCGAGTGCACAAATTTTTGTGCACCGGGCCCCTAATATTTAAAATAAGTGGCAATGATCCATCAGAGTACATTGTTTGAGTCCTTTCAACTTTGAAATGCTGAAACCAGCACCCATTGATATTTATGTTGATATTAGGGACTAATCTCTTTGTTAAAGTCATTAGTAAAAAGAGTGACCAACTTCTCTGGTTTACCCAGGAATGAGAGGGACACAGGACATTTAGTGATAAAACCTACAAAATATATGGCAAACCAGGTTGAGTTGGCACACTACTAAGAAATCACTTTTGAAGTTCTTACCAACAAGTCTATGATGTGAATTGCTACAATTTGCTGAGAATTAATGAAAAATGTCATTGCCTTAAATGCATAAACTTATATTTTACCTAGTTTTCTTCCCTCAAGAAATTTGTTTCATGGAATTAACATTCTTTAAGGAGACAGGCATTTCTTACAAAAGGAGGGAGCCGAATAATTGCATATGTATTTTGCCCTCCTGGTTGAGGCTGGGGAAGTATGAGCTAAGTAAGAAACAGCTGTTCTTGGGGCCCTTAATATAAGCTGGCCATTTTCACTTGCTATAATTGAATTATGTAGCTTATTTTATCTATACTTTATGGTCTGTTTTCTATACAGATATTTTTGGAATGTAGAATTAAATAATTCATGATTCCCCAATTATTGTATTAGCTGCTATTTCTTGAGTTGATTATACTTTCTTGAGAGAGCTCTTTGAGTCTCTTTGTCTGTAGAGCTTTAAAGATAAGAAGTTTGTCCAGGAGCAGCTGATCAGAGGTGAAGCCAGCCAGCAGGGGAAGAAATACCATAGGTGGCTCACTGTCAATCTGTTAGTCACCACACTTTTATACAATCCAGGGGTTCTTAACTTCTCACATGCCCTAGGTCTGTGTAGCGGTCTCTTGAAGCCTAGATCCACACTCAGAATAATATTTTTGAATACATAAAAATAAAATCCTATATAATAAGAGCCTAATATGCTAAGTGTCTGATCATCCAGTCGGCCATTCAACCAATCAAAGTGTAATATGCTAATGATATGCTAAGGCCACTCAACTGCTCGCTATGATGTGCACTGACCACTAGGGGGCAGATGCTCCAATCAGTAGGTTAGCTTAATGCTGGGGTCCAGCTGATCACGACTGAGTGAGATGGGCTGGACAAACCCTGCAGCCCTCTCACAGTCCCTCCACGTCCCTCCCTAACCCTGTTTGTGCACCAGTGGGGTCCCTCAGCCTGGCCTGCAAACTCTTGCAATCTGGGACCCTTCAGGGGATGTTGGAGAGCCAGTTTTGGCCTGATGGTGAATGAGCGGTCGCTATGACACACACTGACCACCAGGGGCCAGACGCCCAATACAGGAGCTGCCCTCTGGTGGTCAGTGTGCTCCCACAGGGGGAGCACTGCTCAGCCAGAAGCCGGGATCAAGGCTGGTGAGCACAGCAGCAGTGGTGGGAACCTCTCCTACCTGCGAGGCAGTGCTAAGGATGTCTGACTGACAACTAAGGCCTGCTCCCCGCAGCTTAGGCCTAAGCAGGGAGTGGGCCTAAGCCATCAGTTGGACATCTCCCGAGGGCTCCTGGACTGTAAGAGGGAGCAGGCTGGGCTGAGGGACCCCCTCCCCCACCAGTGCACTAATTTCATGCACTGGCCTCTGGTAGGATTATAAAAGGAACCAGTACTTTGATCAAAATATTAAAAATAATTTTTTTTGTTAGTCCTCACCAGAGGATATTTTTCCATTGATTTCTTTAGAGAGGATAGAAGGGAGAGGGAGAGACAGAGAGAAACATTGATGTGTGAGAGACACATCGATTGGTTGCCTCCTACATGCACCTCAACCAGGGCCAGGGAACCTGAAACCAACGTACATGCCCTTGACTGGAATCAAATCCAGGACCCTTCAGTCCATAGGCCAAGGCTCTAACTGGCTAGGACAAAAATAAATTTTTGTATAATAATATATATGCTTCATTATTAGAGCATTAAACAACACTATCTTGTGCTGGTTCTAATAACCATCATAATTTAGGTGATGTTGTAGATATTCTTCTAAAGGTGCTGCCAAAAATGTCTCTCCTCCCTGTAAACGTAGGCTGTTCCTCCCCTGGAGAAGTGGGGGTTCGCTCTCTTCTTTCTGAATCTGGGCTGGCCTTAGTGACTTGCTTGACCTATGGAATATAGGAGAAGTGATGTTCTGGGACTTGCAGGGCTAGGTCAAAATAACCCTTGCTTGCATAAGAAGACCTTTTGGCCTGGATGTCTTATTTGCTATCGGAATATTCCCTTTGGGACATAGCCCTCAGGCTATGGGGATCTCAAATTACATGGAAAAGCCACATTTTTAAGCTCTAGCTAGTAGCCAACATCAATTTTCAACCATGTAAGTGATCTGTCTTGGACATCCAGGCCAGTTGAGCTCAGTACAGGCATATCTCATTTTATTGTTATTTGCCTTATTGCACTTCACAGATATTGCATTTTTAAACAATTTTTTTTTTTTATAAAAAGAAGGCAAGATCCTCCACCAGCAAAAATATTGTGACTTGTTTTATTGCAACAATTAGGTAAGATGAGGTCTTCTGTGAATAATAAAGACTTGAAAAAGTTTATACTCTCCCTTGTATGAAAGAAGGCAATTTCACGGTGTCAGGGACATGGACTCCATTTATCTTTTTGTGTACCACGTGCTGTTTCTATTCCTAATTCCCTATGTCTGTTGGAGTTCGGGCCATTGTGGCCACATTCTAGGCAGGAGGGAGTAGAAAGGATTCTTCCTATGTGTCCCACATGACACCTCTCCTTACTTCTTTTTTAAAAAAAAATATTTTATTTTATTTTATTTTTACAGAGGAAGGGAGAGAGATAAAAACATCGATGAGAGAGAAACATCGATCAGCTGCCTCCTGCACATCCCTTACTGGGGATGCGCCCACAACCAAGGTACATGCCCTTGACTGGAATTGAACCTGGGACCCTTCAGTCTGCAGGCCGAGAGTCTATCAACTGAGCCAAACCCTTTAGGGCTCTCCTTCTTATTGGCCAAAAATGCACCTGAAAGGCCCTATCTAACTGGAAAGGAGGCTGGGAAATGTAGTATTCTGGCTGGGTGATGCTGTACCCTATTCAGGTAAAAATTGAAGTTTTTGTTACTAAGCAAGGAGAGAGAAAATGCCCAGAGGCAATCGCAGTCTCTGGCTCAGCTCTTTCTCATTTTCCAGCCGCGGAAAATGGTCCCCAAAAAGGAGGACCAAGAAGGAGCTCAGAGACAACACAGATTCAGATCCAGACCTCCACATTCCTGAATCTCTCTGCTTCATCACAGGGTCCCTACTTAACCATGTCGGTGGATGAAAATAGAGCCTTTCAAAGGCTGTGATATACGGGATCACAGTGATCTACACAGATAACACCATCGTAAAATATATTTTAAGACAAAGGTAGGAACATCTTTCTTAGAGGTATAGCCCCACTCCTGGAAATTCATAGCACCTGCTTAATAAAACCCCACCAGTGGAGTGGGACTGGCTTTGCCGTGTAGACATTATTTAGACCAGAACTCTGTCTGTCAGGCTGCGGTGCTCTCCAGGGCCTGCTCTGTGCCTAATAGCATCTCCTCGCGTTTCCTCATTTGTAACATCAGTGATGCTTTGCAAGCCCCAAATCCCATCTGAAGCCATCTGTTTGCCTCACTTTTTTTTTTTTTTTTTTACATGATAGCTCACCTGATGGTGACTTAGTGTCTGGATAAAAAAATCATTGCTCTTACCTAGATTGAGCTGGGGGGTTTTATCTGGTTTAACAACAGTGGGCTAACCGCACTAACTGCACTTCTCAGTGGGGAGATGGTGTCTGCAAAGTCCACGAAGAGGGTTAGCACAAAGGCACTGTGCTAGGGCTGGCAGACTGTGCTCAGCAGAGCATGTGGCAGGCATCACTCTGCTGGTTTCTAGTCCATTACTCGTACCAAAGAGAACTTCTCATCTCTGTGCTCCCAGTGTTCAGGATAGCTTCAGAACAGAGAAGATGCTCTTTGCATATTTGCTGAATTGAGCGAGTGGGTGAGTGAGCGGATGAATGATTGTATGAATGATGTCTTGTATGGAAAGCTAATTAAATTCGAGCTCCTCTCTTCCAATCCTATTGATGGTGCCATTGCTGGACCTGTGATAGATCAGCAGGAATATTGTTGGCACAGTGAGGTCAGATGCCTTGGGGTTGCTGCTCTAGGGGCGTGGCTCCAGTTCTGAACCAGAGCATTGGTGCTGACAAACCAGTCCCCTTCCCTGTCCCCTCCGCCCTCTATCGGGTAGGAGATAATGTGTGGAAGCACTTTCTCTTAGGGAGATCTAGGAGAACGCACGTGGGGAGCAGTCTCCTCTCACAGGTTCAGGTGTTTGTGATTCCAATCCTCACCACACCGGCCGAATTTACTAAAACCCTGTGGAAAGGGAAGTGGGCACAGCCCCAGGATGGTACAGATCTTACAAATAGGATTTAAACTTCATAAGGTGTAAATGCACACACATACCTCTGATGCACAGTTGTTCCCAGGTTGCTGACTCCTAAATCCTTCTGAGGAACCACTGGACAACTAGCTCCTAAAAATGCAATTCTGCTTCCCAGGTCCCCGAGTTCTGCTAATATGGGAGAGCAGAGGCTGTCCCGGAAGCCCCATTACTCCCCCTCACTCCTCAGCTAACATATCCTGCCTGTGCTACCCTGACTTCACCCAGCTTGTTTTTCTTGTATTATAAAGGGGATCAAGAGCTTGCTTTATAGTTAGTGTTATCCTTAACCCTCATAATGACCCCAGGGAGCGGCGGGAAGGGTGCAAGTTGTCAACGAGTCATGATTTATTGCCTCATTCTCTTATAGCTACATAGCAATGAACTGGACTTGAGTATGTCATCAGGATCCTTAGCTAGTCTCCTTGTCTCTGTTTTTTTAATTTAGCTGAGTTGCTTTAATGAATGGCATATTGACATTTCTCTGCACAAATATATTTACGAGTGGAAGGGAGGTGGGTCTAGGTATTTGTTACCTGTCTAATCCAGTGGCATCCAAAATGGGGTAAGAAAGATAGTCCCTTGAGCAGATAATGTTAGAACCTTTATTTTTATTTACTTTTAGCCTATTCCTTGAAAGTTTTTTCTTTGTCTATGTTTTATTATGTAGATAATATTTATTACATTAATATTGTGGTGTGTATATATAATTTACCACTAGATTTATAAGTAAATAACATTGAGAATCTATGACTAAAATTATACTCATCTAGAGAAGAAATATTTGGCATTTATTTGAGTTGTAATACCACATTAGTGTTACTAACTATAAGTCCAAAAAAGTATTTGCTAGTGAAATATATACTATATATGGTACACATCATTCTATATGTATATGGGTTATATAAGTTGTTTAAATTGACTGAAAAAATATAATATTAAAAAATTAACTTCAGGAACCTATTTTAATTTGAAATATGTTAACCTTTATGTAAACCTGAAAAACCTTACATTCAAAAGCAGCAAGTTTTAATTGTCTAAAGGCCTTGGACTTGTGTATTGTTGCTGTATAATATTTTAGGGGCTTCCCAACACTTTCAGGGTAAATCTCAACCTTATTAGTTTGGACCTTAGAGTCCTTTGTGCTCTGGCCTCACTGTTCACCACGTTCCTGTGCTTCTCATTCCTCAATTACACTCATCTATTTACTGTGCTTGGATGGAATCAAATATTGCTTCTTCTCAATCATCTATAGTTCCTATTCTCTCTGCCTGACTATAACTTTCCCCAACTCTCTTTCCCCTTTCCCATCTATTCACTCTCTTCTAATTGCTCCTTTTCATCCTTTAACACTCAATGTAGTGTCACCTCTTCCAGAAAGTGTCCGTGAATTTCATCTGCTGTAATTTCCCTTCCCCTGTGCTCCTGCAACACTTTAGGCATATTTTAATTACATACCTTTATTCTGTAATTATTATTTACTTGGATATCACCTTAAGGGCAAAGCCCACATACATTATCTGGCTTTTTATATCCCCAGTGGACAGCAGAGGAGTTGGCATGTTACAGATCCTCAGTGAATGCTCTGGCCAGTGAATGACAGAAAGAGGTGCAGGTACTGTCCCAGCAGTCCCTGCTAAAATAAATCTAGGAATTTGGGAAACCTAAGGAAGAGACGTCACTGCCATGCTGAGAATTTTGGCAAACAAGGGGTGGGGGTGCAGGATGGTGAGTCCTAAGGACCAGGAGGTGCTCCTTTAGTTGGGGAGCTCGGGTGATCTGGGACTCATTCGACACCAGCTTTTAGTTAGAATCCCTGGGTCAGAAACTTACTCTCTGTGGGTTGTGATTCCCACAGCTAAGATGGTACTTGATACAAGAGAGAGCAGGCTCCTTCTTTTCCTTAATGGAGTTCTCTGAACTCTGATATTCCCAGTAGGTGCCTCTCATTTCCTTTCTCCCCTGTTGAGCTGGTGGCCTTACATTAAAGCTCCTCTCCCACACAGCTTGCCTCTTCCCTCCTCCCTGCACCTTCCACCTGAGCAGTTGATGGGCCTCCTGTGGATCAGCACCTGAGGAACGGATGGGCCTGGTGTAGCTTACCACTCAGGAGTTTACAGCTCTCCCGGGATTTACTGCCTTCCCAGCCTGCAGGCCTCCCATGGCTTAGTGTCTCGAGTTGACACACCTCCTGTGGTTTTAGCTAGCGAGCAGCTTGAGGATCTTCTGTTTGCTGTGAAATAGTTTCAGAGGTTACCTTTTCTCATTTGCATAGTGTGGATGCACCTGTTTTTGTTTGTTTTCTTTTTTGGAGAAACTGTAAAAGGAAGAGTGTAAACGAGAAAATATTGGTGCCTCCGGAGAGCTATGATATTGGCTACTGCGAAGGGGCCCAGGTTTTGCTGTTTGTAAGAGTTAAGGACTAAGTCATAGTACTGATGAGGAGATTATTTGCATCTGAGGGAACAGGAGACATGCAGTAAGCCTTTTAGGCTCCCAGAGTATTACCTGATGTGAATTTAATGTCTTATGAGTCTGAATGAATTTAAAAGGCTTCTCATACTTCTTAAATTATTTTATTCATTTGCAAGTATAAGTTGAGAGAAATCTTTGGCCACAGCAGGCTGACCTTGTAGCTCAAGCAGAAAAGAGAAGGAAATAGTTAAAGGATTTTAAACTGCTAAAGAAGACTGGTGCATTTTTCTAGGAAAGCAGCCATTTGCATGAAAATCACAGCTTTTATACATTAACTATGGTTGAATCTGTCCCCAAAAGCAGTGTAAGAAATGTGACTCCAGACCTCATACCACCCAAACCTCTGGCCCTGCCCACTTCTTTCCCCAGGGAAAAGGAGTACTAGGACCACAGGAGTATAGCTTCCTCCCAAGGATTTTCAGGTAACAAAGAGAATGGGGAGACTGGGAGGTAGTCAGCAAATAGAAGATATTGTTAACTTAGCTTTGGCTCAGTCTAATTCTCACTCAGAGAGGAAAACTTAACCATGGTTTTTATAAACTCTACTATTTTAGTATCTTTTCTTTTCCCATCCTCATTCCATCATGACTTCTTATCCCAGACAAACCCAAATTACATCACATTAATAAGGACCATGCCAGAATTTTAGTACCAAGTGCTGAACTTGCCCTTTCAAGACCCCAGATTACTTTCATACTGTTGGTCAGAGAAGCTTGGTTAAAAGCAGAAGGCATAAAACAGTTCCTGTAGGAAATGATCTAGAAAATAGCTGAGGTGTTCAACTTTCATTTCTTGATGTGACAGATTGAGCATAGTTAGAGTTCTCATTTAATGATAGTAACAATAATTATAATATGGTATCAATAGTAGCATTACTAGTCATAATATGCCCTTCAATATAATAAGATAATATGAATTCTGTTTTTTTTTAAATGTGCCAGGCATTGTTTAAATTTTTATTTTATCTCACTAAATTACCATAAAACTGCGTTGACATTGGCACTATATTTTACACACAAGAAAACCAAGACTGAGAATAGAAATTCTTAAACTTTAGTGCATTCATAAGAATCAACTGAGGTAATTTTTTAAACACTATTGATCTGCATTTTGAAACTACTCTGAAATTAGTACTGAAGTAGAGTGTCCATGGACCATGATTTTGAAAAAAACTTGGCTTAGCATAACACTACCTAGCACACAGCCAGTAAAAAGTGAGTCTGTATTTGAATCCACATCTGTCTCATTCCTGCTGTCCATACTCTCCTTCATGTTGCTCTGCGTGAAGAAGGGTCATTACTTTTCTCGCTTGCCTTATACATCCAATTTCATCCACTATTGGGCATCTTTATAATAAACACCAGGTATCTGAAACTTTATTCTGTTTTTAAAAAGCTGAAATAATAACTGAAGTTTTTCTTGCCCCAAATAATATAAAGATATACAGAAGAAAATATCAAAGGATTCTTTAACCCTTTCTTATTGCCTTTCCTTGGATAACTGCTATTCTCAATTGGGATTACATTGCTCTTTTTAATGTGTCAATTGCTCATTGATCTGTAGCTTTTCAAAATATGAATTGATTGAGCACCTTGTGTCTGGCTCCATCACAAACCTGTTACTGAATTGACTTTGTAACCCTCATAACCACCGTACGAGGCACTATTGCTGTCCCTCTTTACCAACTGAGGGCACAGACGTGGAGATCATAAAGCTCCTAGGTAGGGAGGCAAAATTTAGATCCAGGCGTCTGACTCCAGGGCCCTTCCATGCTGCTGATGTGCCAGGCACTGCAATACTTTCATATGCAGTATTTTACCTAAGTTTTACTATCACCTCCATGAAGTTTTATTTTGCACTTGGGGAACAAAAACCCAGAGAAGCGAAGTAGTTTTTCCAAAGAATATCTTATCTGGGATTCAAACTTTGATTTGTCGGAATTCTGATCTGGGGAGCATTCTATTGCACCAAACTGCTTCTCGGGCAAATGGTAATAGATGAATTAGCCCATGTGTTTGCCCTGCACTAATTCTTTGTCAGGCATCTGTGAATGGAGCCTAGAGAGGATGGGGACTCGGTTGGAACTACAGAACTACGTAGAGCCTGGATGTAAATGGAGCGTAGGTAGGTGAGGCATCAGCAGGCTTCTGGCCATTAGGGAGTTAGGAGCAAATGAGGGCACTGGGTTCTCAGGGGTGGATAGGCACTGGAAGGAAGGGAGAAACAGACACTGTCCTCTTTACTTTAAAATATTGCCTTTGCCTTTGGTTCTTTTGGTGAGTATCAGAAGCAAATACTAAAAGCCTCAGATCTACTTTCTTCCTCCAAAAATTCGCCTGATAAATCTCACAAAAATATTTATTTCTCTTGTTTTATTTAGTTTCTTTGGCATGTATCATTATTTGACAGAAACTTGATAATATTTTCTAAATAAATGAACAGATTATAGAATAAGTTTATTAGTCAGGGATAATGCTTTTCTCTATGTATGACACTTTTCTAGGCCCCCTGGATTAAAAAGAGGGATTAAAAAGATGGGGATTTCAGTATCTCTTCCAAGCAATATAGAAATATTTTAGAGTATTAGGACTTTTGGCAGATATTGTAAAATCTGGATAATATTGTTGAGAAATTTACCATTGGAAATAAAAAAATTTAGGAACCTTCATGGTCTGTAGTACAGTATTTGAATTCAAGCAGAGAACTAATTTTGGAAATTCTAAGCAATAACTTTTTGCATTGAATAAATATAATTTATTGGAATTTAAAAGAAGCCCTAGGCTTTGGAAATTTTAAAAATATATAATGATGGAAATGTTGAAAACACTGAAACACAGAAGTAATTTTTGGATTTATATAGAATACTAGAGGCCCAGTGCACAAAAATTTGTACACTCGGGTTGAGCAGGGGGAGGTCCCTCGGCCCAACCTGTGCCCTCTAGCAATCTGGAACCCCTTGGGAGATGTCCACTGGCTGGCTTAGGCCCACTCCCCGAGGGATCGGGCCTAAGTTGGCAGCCAGACATCTCTCTGGAAGTCCAGGAGTCCTCGGGGAATGTCAACTTGCCAGCAGGAAGCAGGCCTAAGCTGCAGTCAGACATCCTTAGCTCTGCTGAGGAGGCGGGACAGGCTCCTGCCACCACTGCTGTGCTGGCAGCTGGCAGCCTGGCTTGTGGCTGAGCAGAGCTCCCCCTGTGGGAGCTCACTGACCACCAGGGGCAGCTCCTGCTTTGAGCATCTGCCCCTGGTGGTCAGTGTGTGTCCTAGTGACCAGTCATTCCCAGTGGTTCTGCTGTGAGGGTCAATTTTCATATTACCCTTTTATAATATAGGAATAGAGGCCTCGTGCATGGGTGGGAGCTGTCTTGTTTGTCCTAAAGGGTGTCCTGGATCAGGGTGGGGGTCCGGCTGGGGTGCCTGGCCAGGCTGGGTGAGTGGCTGATGGCTGTTTGCAGGCTGGCCATAGCTCCTTCAAGGTGGGTGTCCCCCCCGCCGGGGTTTCTGGCCAGCCTGGGTGAGAGTCTGAGGGCCATTTTCAGGCTGGCCACATCCCCTTCAAGGTGGGTATCCCCCCCTGGGGTACCTGGCCATCCTGGGTGAGGGGCTGATGGCTGTTTGCAGCGAGGCTGGCTGGAATTTATTTAACTTATAAAGTTGAAACTTTGTTGCTTTAACTGGAGCCCAACTTGGGTTGCCCCTGACAATCCAGGCTCCCAGCGCTTCCTTGAGCCCAAGGTTAGAAGCAGGTCTCTGGGGTTTATTTATCTTCTGGGGTTTATAATTGAAACTTTCTTGCCTTGAGCTGCCTAGGCAGACAGGAACCTTAGCTTCCTGCATTGCCAGAGCAAGCCTCCTGCTTGTTCCAGCTCCGTGGCTGCTGGCCGCCATCTTGGCTGGGTTAATTTACATATAGTCACTCTAATTGGTTGGTGGGTATGGCTTGGCTGGTGGGCGTGGCTTAGGTGTAATGGAGTGAGGGTCAATTTGCATATTACTCTTTTATTAGATTATATTATTACTTTATGAGTTTAGAAGTTTTAAAATATAGATTAGTTTGCTCCAAAAATTATAAGTTTTGATGCAACAGATTGATATGTAGAATAGAGGTTATTTACTCAATATTTACTAGTCAGGTATTCTACACTTTTTCTTAAGCATCAATTATGCATGTATACAATACTGTACATCATTTTTAAGGAATTTAATAATTTTTTTCTGTTAGAAGGAACAACTGAAAAGTCTGAGAAAAAAATAATATTAAAGCATTTCCTAGTGGGATTACTGGGTCATATAGTAGTTCTACTTTCATATTTTTAGGAACTCTCATACTGTTTATTACAGTGGCTGCAGCAATTCATACTCATACGAACAGTGTACCAGGGTTCCCTTTCCTCTGCATCCTTTGCAAACACGGGTTTGTTTTTGTATTGTTTTTGGTAAAAGTCATACTAACAGGTGTGAGATGATACCTTATTGTGGTATTGCTTTGCCTGTCCCTAATGATTGGTGATGATGAACATCTTTTCACATGCCTGTTGTTCATTTTTCTGTTTCCTTTAGAGAAATGGATTTTCAGTTTCATTGCCAAATTGAGTGGTTGCCAGGGACTGGGAGGAGGAGATAATAGGAAAATGTGGTGAAAAGGTACAAAGTTCAGTTATACAAGATGAATAAATTCTAGAGACACACTATTCACTGTGGAGCCTATAGTAAACACTTATGTATCATATACCTAAAAATGTACTAAGAGGGTACATCTTACGTTAAATGTTCTTATCACATAATAATAATATTAACTAATTAAAAAGGCAGGAGGAAACTTCTGAAGAGGATGGATAGTTTATGGCATAGATTGTGGTGATGGTTACATAGGTATATACTTATCTCCAATCTGATTAAGTTGTATACATTAAATATATACAGCTTTTTATGTCAATTATTCATCAGTATTTTTAAATATTAAAGTTAGTGTTTTGTTTTTTTTTTTTAAAAGAAGGCAACACCAAGTTGGCCATTCTGAATTCTTTGAGGTCTTTTGGTGAGAACAACAGCATAATTTAATACCATTTTTAGATTGAAAAACAAAACAAAGAGAGCCTAGAATGAAAGAAGGCATAGATTCTTTTCTATTTTTGTGAAAACAGCAGCACCTTCTGGTCTTTTCCTTTTGGAATTTGGGATTCAGAGGATTGATATGATATAGCTGAGAATTTTACTTAAAGAACTTCCTATTAGATTTAAATATTTTTGAAGAACAGATGGTATAGACTAGAGGAAGAGATAAACACTGTATGTTAAACATTTTATTGATCAATTAAAATATCATAATATAAAATGTTGCTTCTACTATGGGAAAAATGTGTGTCTCTGTGTGATTGGAAAAGACACAGAGAGAATGTGGGGAGTGGGATGAAAATTTATTATCCAGAATTTAAATGGACTCTTCTCATGAGGTGAGTCCTTTCCTTCATTCCCCTGTACACACACACACACACACACACACACACACACCAGGCAGATGGTTTTTTTACCCAAGTTTTAAGGAAGCAGGCTTTAGTCTTGAATCATGTGCCTCTGGGCACTTTGAAAAGTGCCTCTTCTGCCTATTTTTAAGACAAGGATGGAAAACGAAAGATAGGCAGAAAGAATAAAGAAACTACCTGTGTGGCTTTGATGAAAAAGGCAGGCCATAAAGTTAGCAGCACACTGATAAGAACTTAGTTATGGAAAGAATGCATCCTTATACTCCAGCACTTCTTTGTTCTGCTTTTTCTACTAGAGAATGATTTCTGGGTATACACATACCATCACCTCTGTAAATTAGTCTACTTGACATTGATTTTCCATCATGTTAACCTTGCATACCTCTGAATGATTTATGTATGAGAACGTCCATCCTTTTTTCAGGAGTACTTTTGTTTTTTTTATGACAATCTTTCTCATAAATTGTGATAGACTATTTGGATGAATTGTTAGATTCACCCAAAGTTAAACAAGACTATAATGGAAAAAAAAACACACCACCTCCTATTACTATAAATGTACTTTTAAAGTAGTTGCTTTAGAGCTAAAAGTATTCTTTTTAAAAAAGGAAGATTGCATCATTAGTGCTTCCAATGGCATTAAAATTTACATTTGCATTGGTTCACATATTAACAGAAAAATATTATGGCCAAGACTAAATGTAGAGACAATCCCATTTATCATGGAAGGTACATAATGGGAAATAACAAGCCTACAAATAGTTTGTGTATGTTCTTGTACGTCCTGCACTGCCCTTGTATGCCATCACTATCCCTCGGAAGTCGGGAGTGGGTGCAGGCTGTGTTCCTGACAATGGCAGAGTTGTAGTGGAAATGGTCTTCACCACCTAAGTTATGGGGCCCGATACAGTGAGCACCATACAAGCAAGCAGTGGGTCTGCCTGCCCTGAATGATGCCTGTTCATGTGACCCTATCATTATTCAACAAGATCTGTGCCCTTTGCCCTTGATCTCATTTTTACAGGATTTAGACAAGTGTCAGACCCTTGGAATGCTGCACAATAGTGACCTTGATTCCCTGACTTTGCTGGGGGAAAATTTGAGTTTAAATCTCATGTTGAAATGATCTGGAATGCTTTGTAACTACGGGAGTCAGACTCTTTCTGATACAAAAGAAGCCCTCCCCCTCGGTCAGAGATATCTGCCTTATATTTGGCTCAGGCTTTCTGGTCTTAAGGATGGATGATGCATTTATAAAAACTAAAGACTGTTGTTTTTGTTGTTGCATTTGATACATGAGGACATTTAGATGATTCCTCTTTAGTTTTAATTTTCAAGATTTTAACTCTCAAGCTTTATCTTTCTAATTGTCAAAATACAACCCTTTCTGTAAACCAACAAACGAAAAAACAGCAACAGTTCTTGGCAAATGATACTAGAATAAAGACAGTGGGATATTTAGTGCTTGGTGGATGAGCAAGTGGAAAGAGGGTATATTTTGGAACCAAGAGGCACCACTCCATGGCTGGTCCTAAGGTCCTTCGTGGGGGACCGGAGCAGGGTGGGAAGCAGTCTTCAATTACATTTGGTACTCATGAATTCCTTTTGGAGTCTCTTTCCAGATCTGTTTCCCCATCAGCCTCCCATCGAGCAACAGAAACTCCAGATGGTTCTCTCCATATGCCAGTGCTCATTCGCTGAAGTAGGATAGATGGGTCATTGATAGAGTAGGATGGAGTAGCCTTGGCCCATGTCAAGACAAGGTGAATAGCAGTGGGCTACAGTTAGCTTAGAGGAGCTCTACCGTTCATATTTTTAAGTGGGTTGTGTAAGTAACTTCGGAGAGATTTTTCTGAAAGGTCTCGAGTGATTCCATGGGAAGAATGCTGCTTCTAGAGAATGTGGCCCACTGATTCTAACTTGCTACACCCGGCACAGAGAGAAATCCTCTAACACCTGTCATTACAGCTGAGGGTTGGCTGATGTGAACCTGCCCCTGATCTCTCTGGAGAGTGCATTAGGATTCATTATTTTGCTATTTACAATGATAGGTATCCTCTGTTACAGTGATGAAAGGAGAATTCCTTTATAAAAAACATTAGGGCATATGTTTATTTTTTATTACTTTACCAGAATCTTGTAACAAGAAAAAATTGATAGACTTGCTAGGATAGGAATGAAGATAGGATCAAACTCCCATAATGAAAAAGTATATTATCATTTCAAGTATATTGCATTGTACTTATTTGTTTGTCTTCATTGATGATGGGGAACATGTGTTACTCATCTTTAATTCCCACTACCCAAAAGATATGGCACATGATGGAAAGGAGGAATAGTGAAAAGGTGACTAGGCAGATTTAGGGAATGGCAAAGAGAAAGCTGGCACTGGAGGAAACAAGAGCAATGCTTCTACTCTTCTCTTCATTCTATTATTTTCCTCTGATGGTTATTGGGTTTTACATGTAGTGGCTGTGTGCCTTGGAACATGTGTTCTTTGGTGGTGTTTTTTGAGCACTTACTTTATGATAGGTATTGCTCGAGGTGCTGAGCAAGTAAAAGTGAGACTGGAAGCTATGGTCTCTGTTCTCATAGCACTTCTAATAGTTATATTATGTGTGATTTGTGAGAAATTGCCTATATATTTGGAGAGGGTAAGGAAATTAAATAAGAATATATTCTAAGGGGGTATGTGATAAAGACCAAAGGGAAATTTTAAATTCCATGTAGTTGTCATCATTTAACTGAAAAGTATATTCAAAAGAGGGCTAATATCATGCTTTTATATATCTACTAGAGGCCTGGTGCACAAAAATTTGTGCACGCGGTGGGGGAGGGGGGGTGTCCCTCAGCCCGGCCTCTGCCCTCTTGCACTCTGGGACCCCTCAGGGGATGTCTGCCTGCTGGCATGTCTGGCCAGCCTGGGTGAGGGGCTGATGGCTGTTTGCAGGCTTGCCAGCACCCTCAGTGGGGACCCTCACCTGATGGGGGTGTGGCCAGCCTGGGTGTGGGGCTAAGGGCTGTTTTCAGGATGCCCACAGCTCCTTCAGGGTTTGGGGCTCTATTGGGGTGCCTGGCAAGAAGCAGGTATCTGGGATTTATTTAACTCCTATAATTGAAACTTTGTTGCCTTGATCCCCCCTCGCTCGAAGCCTAGGTTGCCCCTGACAACCCAAGGTCCCAGCCCTACAGATATCTGGAGTTTGTTTATCTTCTATAATTGAAACTTTGTAGCCTTCAGTAGAGCTCAGGGCCCACAGGGCCCTGGCTTCCTCCATTGCCCAGGGCAACTGCAGCTCTGTGGCTGCTGCCATCTTAGTTGAGTTAATTTGCATATTGACTCCTGACTGGTTGGTGGGCGTGGCTTGTGGGTGTAATGGAGTAAGGGTTAATTTGCATATTACTCTTTTATTAGATTAGGTTAGGGGACTGGTGCATGAAATTCATGCACTAAGGGGGGTTTCTCAGCCCAGCCTGCCCTCTCTCACATATTGTGAGCCCTCAGGGGGTGTCCTACTGACAACTTAGGCCTGCTCCCTGCTCCCATTGGGGAGCGTGCCTAAACCGCAGTCTGGCCTCCCTTTGTGGGAGGCAAACAGGCTAATCAGGGGAAGCCACCAGCCCCATCACCCCACTGCTGCAGCCAATTCCAGTCACCACAGCCACCAAGGTGTTTTCATCAACATGGACTCCAGTCCCTTCACCATGAAAAAATGACAACTTTCTTTAGGCATTTTCAAGATGTGTCTTTCATAGGATATGAC
>PVJC01029646.1:0-21736 GCA_004026665.1 Murina feae | reverse complement strand
CCCTGCAAAGTGTGACCTCACTCTGGGAGGCGGTCATTGTAGATTCATTGCACTATTTTTTTTACAAATTTCTATAACTTCTTTTTTCCCCTCCAAACAGAAATTTGTTAAGAATGTGTACAGCTCTAATATACCTTCAGGAAGTAGGAAAAATAACCAGAAAACAGTATTCAAGAGACTGCTTGTATTCCCTCCATGGCCATTTCATATCAAGCACTGAGTTATACCCAGTTAAGTGAACAATTCTTTTGTTATATTAATTTTCCTCCAGAAGTTAGGTAGTTTGGGTTGATAAAATTTGTCTTAAACCAGCTTGGGTTTTTTTTTAAAGCCAAGTACTAAATATTAGGTGCTAAACTAGCATGAGAATGAATACATTTTACATGGTAGACTTTGAAAAAAAATTGAAAATGAAAACCTTAAGACCACACTGAAAATAGTATTCTAAGCAACGAAGTATAGTCAGCCAGTAGAGGTATTAAGCCATCTCATGGCTTTTTCAAACTCTGTGCCTGGCAAAGAGTGGATACTCAATGAATAATCCTATATAATAAAAGGCAAATATGCAAATCAACCAAATAGTGGAATGACCAGTCGCTATGACATGCACTGGCCACCAGGGGCAAAATGCTCAACACAGGAGCTGCCCCCTCGTGGTCAGTGCACTCCCATAGGGGGATCGCCACTCAGCCAGAAGCAGGGCTCATGGCAGTCGGACATCCCCTGAGGACTGCCAGACTGCAAGATGGTGCAGGCTGGGCTTTGGGACCCCTCCCCCTGCCTAAGTGCATGAATTTCATGCACTGGGCCTCTAGTAATAGTAATAAATAGCAGCCAAGAATTATTAGGGCTTTGAGGAAATGATGACTTCAATAATTCTTTCCTTTGGCAGAGCACTTTTTAAACTAAAAATGTGTATGCAGTGTATTCCCATCAGGGTGGACTGGGGGACTGGGTGGGCCATTCCACTGTGATGCTAGAGAGAAAATGATCATATCACATTTGAATATATTCACAAGGTACCAGCAAAGGACCAGCCAGCTCAGTCTGTTGACACACCATGTCACAGAGGAGACCAAATTGAGGGGTTTGATAACACTTATAGAAATTGAGACACCTGAAATGAATACAAGATAATATTGAATATAAACTAATCAAACTAACCGGTTTGGCTCAGTAGATAGAGCGTCGGCCTGCGGACTCAAGGGTCCCAGGTTCTATTCTGGCCAAGGGCATGTGCCTCGGTTGCCAGCACATCCCCAGTGGGGAGTGTGCAGGAGGCAGCTGATCGATGTTTCTCACTCATCGATGTTTCTAACTCTCTATCCCTCTCTCTTCCTCTCTGTGAAAAATCAATAAAATATATTTAAAAAAATAAATAAACTAATCAAAAATATTTTTTTTTAATTTTGAAGATGCCGAAAAGAAATTGAGAGAGAGGGGCAACATTAGGAAATGGAAGGAAGGAGAGAAGAGAGCGGAGGGAGGAGGGAAGGAGGGAGGCAGGCAGGAAGGATGAGACCGAGCCCTTTGTTTGTTTAAAATATATCACATTAGCAATTAAAAACAGAGCTTCAGTTTTCCTTTCTTTCAACGTTCCACACTGCTGCGGTTTTGGTCATCAGCAACCTGTTCTGTCCCTTATAATGAGTTCTTGTCTTCCCTTTGCTTTCTTTCTCGACGTCCATATCTCGGGCAAAAGCTTGTAAAATAAATTTCATAAAATCGTGTACACGTTGGCTTGTAGCTCCTATAGTAGTAATGCAATGGACTTGAAAATGCATATTAATTCAGTCGCAACCAAATTATATTAATTCAGGAGAAACATTTCCCTCTGCCTCATGCTACATCTCTTCCTCTCTCATCATTACGTTGTTATGTGGTTGTCATCTTGAAAGTGTTCAGTGAGTAAAACCAATTTTCCCCCCTTAAGACAGTCGAGTGTCTGACAAGCTGGTTTCTCTTCTGCACTATATGTAATAGCTTAAAGCATCAGAATATTTCTGCTGGACTTTTTAATTATATATCTTAGCAACCCAGTGCATTCAGGAGCTGTACTTAAACATTCAACTTGAAGAGGACTGAGTATTAAATGAAAGTGAGCCACTAGCTAGAACAACTTTGCCTGGTGCATCTGCCATAAGAAGTGACAATTTATCTAATTAGCTTGTAATACTGGAGGCGTCATGAATTACTTCCCTCTGCTATGTTTCTGGGTAGTTGATTTTTTTTTCTTTTTCTCTTTCATAGTCATGGTGTGTGTATGGTCCATAAGACGTACTTGGTTTCTATTAAAGAGTGATTTTCACCAGCCTAATAAGTATTTGTTGTGTACCTAACCATATGTATGAAGTAGAGTATTGAGGCTGTCAATGACCCCAAAAAATACAAATCATCTATTTGGGAATGTTATAACAAGTCTTAGATACCTACCACCATGCAGCAGTTGGCCAAAAGTGACCTATGCATTCTATAAGACAAGCTTCGAGAAAAGTGCAAGTCAGGGGATACAGCCTTACCCCTCTCTATTATTCTTAGAAATATAGCAGTGTGCCAGGGAGAGAATACAATAATTAAGGATGATCTTGAAGAATTGTGGTTTGATTGATCAATCAAGAGATATCTGTAGTTATCATTTTAGAAAGCAAATTGTTGGCCAATTTAGGAAGTTCATCTCCTTTGGCTGTTCATGTCCTATACTCTGACTCTGTTGTGATCACTGGGCCAGACTGTTTACAAAGGTTCCTAGAGGGACTGAGATTGACACCAAACCTTGAAGGGTTGGGTGGATGTAGAGAGAGAGAGGTGTGTCTGAGGGGAAGGGCAAGGGGAATGGTACACGGAAGGCTGGAGCAACCAGAATCATGAGTTCAGGACCCTGGACAGAGACACACACTTGAAGAGGCAGACGTGATGAGCTTGAAGCCAGTTAAATGCTACGAAAGGGCTAAACTTTGATTCTTCAGGCCAACTAGTGGGTCTTCATTTATACTTTTCTGGGTTTTTTTAAACATATTTTTATTGATTTCAGAGAGGAAGGAAGAGGAAGAAAGAGATAGAAAAATCAGAGATGAGAGAGAATCATGGATGGGCTGCCTCCCATACGCCCCCTACTGGGGATCCAGCCCGAAACCCGGGCATGTGCCCTGACCAGGAATCAAACCATGACCTCCTAGTTCATAGGTCGATTCTCAACCCCTGAGCATCGCTGGGCGGGCTATACTTTTTTATTTTTAGTGCTATTATCCTATATAATAAAAGGCTAATATGCAAATCGACTGAACAACAGGACAGTCGGTCACTATGATGTGCACTGACCACCAGGTGCAGACATGCAACGCAGGAGCTGCCCCCTGGTGGTCAGTGTGCTCCCACAGGGGGAGCGCCTCTCAGCCAGAAGCCGGGTACATGGCTAGTGAGTGCAGCGGCAGTGTTGGGAGCCTCTCCCACCTCTGCAGCAGCACTAAGGATGTCTGACTGCTGGCTTAGGCCCAGAGTGAGCCTAAGCCAGCAGTCAGACATCCCCCAAGGGCTCCCAGACTGAGAGAGGGTGCAGGCCAGGCTGAGGGACCCCCCACCCAAATGCACAAATTTTGTGCACTGGGCCTCTGGTGTAATACATATTTTAAGATATATTTTAACTGCTTTTGTTGTTGTTATTTGTTTTTTTGGAGGGAGATGAGAAGTATGAGGTGAAATGCGCATGAGAAACCTTCAGATCGTATCAATAACTTTGCTTGGCAGGCAGCAACAACCAAAAAAAAAAAAAAAAAAAAAACAAGGAAAAGAAATTGAGAAAATGGGATCTGCTGAGGTTTTGCGTTATTTATCACTTAATGGAACACTGGCTGAAAACAGTAAACTAAATCTTTCGTCTTACCTGTCGTGGCTTTAAAAAGTGAATAAGATACGGAGTCCTCCGGAGGACAATCGCTGTGACAGTATGGGGTAGATAGAACAGGCTTCAAGCCGCATGAAGTTTAAGTTAATAATCTCGTGCCTGGGCGTTTATATCTCCCTCTCCCCTGAAACAGCCCCCGCCCCCCGACAACCCCATGAGATCCCCAGATGTAAAACCATCGCCGTGGGTTTTGCAAACCCGTGGAAATAAGCGTAGGTTCGCATGAAAACCCCGACTCCATAGGAAAGCCCCATCGACACCTCCTACTAATAGACACGTTCAAAACAAGAAAAAGCGCCTCGAAGCCCCGACCCCGGGTCTGAGCTATTTCTTGTGGATGCAGTTACAAGTGATGCTCTTAGGGGGGATGCGGGTGGGCGCCGTGTTGTCATCTGGGCAAGGGGGTGCGGGCGTGTAAGCAACCCTGTAGAGCAAGCAGAGCGTCTTAGGGCCTCGGCAGGAACAAAGCTTGGAGCTGTCTGGGTATTGATCCGCTCCAGAGGGGCAGGGCGTCGCACTCTGGTGATTGCCTCCCCCGCTGCGCTCAGAGAGGCCTGAAAGAAGACGGTATCGATCCGGCCCCTTTCCTGACAAGTGACTTCCAGAGAAGCCTCCATGGAGAAGGGACTGTTGCAAAGACACCCCTTTGCCCAGCGGCGGCCAACATCGGAGCTAATGTGTGTGGGTGGCCACTAGACGCCGGCCATGCGCTTTCTCTCCCCGCCCCCCACCCCCAGCCTCTCTGAACTCTGCAAGTTACAACAGCATCCTAGGTGGGGAGGAGGGGAGCACACAGCTGAAGTCCCATGTGTGGGGCTGTATTGTTGAGGAAGAAAGATGGACGTTTCTGAAGTTTTGTATGTTTGTTTGAATCTCATCCTTCTTCTTTTCCTCTTTTTTTAAAATATTTTTTTATTGATTTCAGAGGGGAATGGGGAGAGAGAGAGAAAGAGAGAGAGAGAAAGAGAGAGAGAGAGAGAGAGAGAGAGAGAGAGAGAGAGAGAGAGAGAGAGAGAGAGAGAGAGAGAGAGATCAATGATCAGAGAGAATCATTGATTGGCTGCCTCCTGCACGCTCCACACTGGGGATTAAGCCCACAACCCGGACACGTGCCCTGGACTGGAATCGAACCCGGGACCCTTCAGTCCACAGGCCGACGCTCTATCCACTGAGCCACACCAACCAGGGTTCATCCTTCTTTTTTTTAATTTTATTTTTTCAGAGAAGGAGAGAGTGGGAGAGAGAGATAGAAACAAGCATCAATGATGAGAGAGAATCATTGATCGGCTGCCTCCCGCACGCCCCCTATTGGAGGCCAAGCCTGCAACCGGGGCATGTGCCCTTGACCAGAATTGAACTTGGGACCCTTCGGTCCACAGGCCAGTGCTCTATCGAATCTCACCCTTGATATGGAAATAATCACGTTGGGAGGAAGTGAGAAATCGTCTTCTCACTGCTTTCTCTTGGAAATCCAAGTCTCCCTGGTACTAAGTTCCACAAATTAAAAAATATATATAACAAAAACATTTTTCAGGGAAAGAATAATATTCTAAATGCTCACCGTCAGAGCTGTGCACAGGACTCGTTTGCCACTTGAGTCCCTGTGTGTTACCGGACCTCCAGGGCCACCTTGGAGCTGAGCATCAACCCCACGGGAAAGTCTTTATTTGCATACCTTTCTGCGGCTAAGTTTCCTGGTGGAAATTGCTGTAACCACAGGATTTCGCACGGTTTCCAGCTCCAGCCTCAAGTTAGAATCGGCCAGATGTGACTGAGAATTAGGGGGGGATTGGGGGGGGGGGGCGACCGGTTCACTGGGGATTTATTCTGCTGTGGAACCAGTTCCAAACACAGATTTACTTGGGCTGCAATGTACGGCCACAACCAATTCATTTTTTCCCCCGTGTTAAGCATCTCTGTTTTGCCAGGGAAGGTGACTGTCATATTATCACTCTGGCCCAATAATTCTGCCGCAGACCTGTGAAACCTGGGCCCCTCCGCAGCCTAGCGGGGCAGCTGCGTCCCTCTGGGATATATTGTGTGTCAAACGGGCTGCATCCTATGTCCCTGGCAGTAAGGATCTCACAGGTCGCATATAAAAAAGCCTCCTGATATGGCCTGTGTGTCTTTTCCTTCTGAATCAGTATCCGTCCGTCGCAGCTGTAACCTAACAGTTTCATCCATTTCTGAATCGAGCGTGTTGGTATCAACAGCCACTTCTCTTGGGCTATTTAAACAAAAAATGAATGTGTGCCCTCGCCGGTTTGGCTCCGGGGGTAGAGAGAGCATCGGCCCGGATGGAAGGGTCCCGGGTTCAATTCTGGTCAAGGGCACGTACCTTGGTGGCAGGCTCCTCGCCGGCCGGGACCCTGGTCAGGGCTCCTGCAGGAGGAAACCAATCGATGTTTCTCTCTGTCTCTCCCTCTCTCTTCCACTCTCCCTAAAAACCAACGGGAAAATATCCTTGTTTGAGGAATGACAAATCACCACCGCAGCAAAAGAATCTGTGGTTTTGACATTGGACCTCATACGCTGCAGGGGGGTGAGAGGCAAGTCCCCCCCCCTGAGCTGACTTTCTCCGGCAGCGCAGGGAACGAAAGCAAACTCTCCACGAACACGCCTGACGGGGGAGAAGATCATCGTGGTGACAGCAGGAGCATCTCACCATGTTCAAAGCGCATGACCCATTTTTTTTTGTTGTTGTGGTCCTGGCGGCCCCCAGAGGTCAGCCTGCGCATTTGCCGGCTTCATTTGATCCACTTCTGCTTGACCACGGCCCCGGCTTTTTCCCAGGTGAAAGGAGAACGCCCGGGAGAGAGGCAAAGCAGCGGTTTGATTTCATCGCAATCATTTCATCTCTGGGAGCAGAAATCCCCTGGGCCCGCCCTCCGGTAGACAGACCGGCCTTTGTGCGGGCCGGTTCTCAGGGAGCACTTCCCTTCCACACACATCGCATCTCTCGGAACCATTCAAGGCAAATGCGGCTCACTCCTGGGCAGAGTGAAACGCAAGCTATTTGCTCCGTCGGCCCCAAGGCTCAGGTTTCGTCTTTTAAAGCGTCTGAGAGGTCTCTTTGAAACTCCCGATCGTATGTGTGACCCCCAATAAATTAACAGCAAGTATGTATTTGCTTTATGAAAAACATTACGTATGGGGCTTCAAGGGAGGGACACCCTTGCTCAGTCCTACCCTGATGTATCATCACCACGCAAAGGGCCCTAATGAAGATCATTGCCTTTCTGAAATCCTGTATAATGAAAGCGTAGAATGCAAATTCATCCAGGAGTTCAACCAGGGGGCTGGGCTCGCCAGGGGAAGGGAGGGAGTACCTGGCTGACCGGCAGTCGCTAGGGACCCTACCAGTACACGAATTTCATGCACTGGGCCTCTAGTGTGTCCATAATAGAAAAGTCATGTTTACTGATCAATTAGTAAGTTATATAATGTCCGATCACTGGTTTATACACCAGGAACTTATATATCAGTATGTCAACTGTAATTGAAAAAAAATATTTAGTATCAAAAATGAAAAGAAAAATCATTTTAGTCATCTTTCTTTGGGGGGTGGGGAGGCTTGTCATTCAAAAATAACATGTGTGGACAAGATTCCTGACCTACAAAGGTAGAAATGTACAGTAACTTAAAAACTTTCCTGCCCACCCTCACCAGCTTGGTTCATGGATAGAGCACTGGCCTGTGTACTGAAGGGTTCTGGGTTTGATTCCATTCAAGGACACATGCCCAGGTTGAGGGCTCGATCCCCAGTGTGGGGTGTGCAGGAGGCAGCCGATCCATGATTCTCTCTTATTATTGATGTTTCTCTCTTTCTCCCTCTCCCTTCTTCTCTGAAATCAATAAAAATATTTTTTTAATTATTTTTTTTAAAAAAAGGAGACTCAAGGATAATTCTACCTTCAGCAGATGTCACTGAGATCCTGCTTTATTCCTGGCTGTGGTGATCATTAAATGATCACCCCCCCCCCCAGAACCCACGCCCGTAGGACGGATGGTTGAAGTAGGTCAGATCATTCTTGCGTTGAGTCACATGAAGAGGTGATGATACTAACGCAGCTTGTAAGCGAAGCAAACTTGGGCAGAGGAATGGGGAGGACTTTCTGGGAGACAGGATATTCACATGATAAGCAGAGAGAATCAATGGAAAGGGGCTTATTGATCTGCTTTCACTGATTCTGTTACGATTACCACATCTACCTACAATACCTTTCAGACCCATTCTCTCCTTTCCAACCCCACCCTGACTTATCGCTCTCGAGCTATCACAACATACTAGTTAGAAGTGGAAATTCTCTTTCAATTAAATTTGGAAATTCCAGTAGGGGGTCTGTCTTAGCAATCTGATTGGTTAAGAATAAAGCCCTAACCGGTTTGGCTCAGTGGATAGAGCATCGGCCTGTGGACTGAAGGGTCCCAGGTTCGATTCCGGTCAAGGGCATCTACCTTGGTTGCGGGCACATCCCCAATAGAAGGTATGCAGGAGGCAGCTGATCGATGTTTCTCTCTCATCGATGTTTCTAACTCTCTATCCCTCTCCCTTCCTCTCTGTAAAAAAATCAATAAAATGTATTTTTCAAAAAGAATAAAAAAGAATTGTACTTTGATATGATGGCCAAACCACATAAAATAGCCCCCACTAACTTTAAAACTCCCCCTTCAACCATGTCCTAACTTTATTTTCCAAAGCACTAACTCTGTAATGCCTTCCTCCTCGCTTATTGTTTTTATGTTTTGGGGGGACTTCCGAAATTTCAGGCTTTGGTTTTCAGCAGAAATGAGCTTCCTTTTCCCACAAAAAGTGGGTTTATAAAAGTCTGCCTTTATTGAGTAGATACGGCCGGAGGTGTTTGCAGGCGCAGTCTTCTCAGAAGTGGGACACGCGACTTTTCAAATGTGGAATCTGCAGATAAAGTCGGAAACGTCGACTTGCCAACATGCCGCGTACCCAAATGTCAGCTCAGCACCTCCAAGAGTCTGCGGAGATTACTGAGCCCAATTTCCTCTCTGCTTAATGCCATATCCTGGCTTAGCGTCAGGCTCTTCTGAGAGCGTTTAACTCCTTGTGCACACGGGAGCCTTGTTTCCTGCTGCAGTTACCACCTCCTGAACGAGACTCTTTTTTTTAAATTTTTAAAAATATATTTTATTGATTTTTTACAGAGAGGAAGGGAGAGGGATAAAGAGTTAGAAACATCGATGAGAGAGAAACATCGATCAGCTGCCTCCTGCACACTCCCTACTGGGGATGTGCCCGCAACCAAGGTACATGCCCTTGACCGGATCAAACCTGGGACTTTTCAGTCCACAGGCCGACGCTCTATCCACTGAGCCAAACCGTTAGGGCACGAGATTCTTTTTACAAAAATATATTTTTATTGATTTCAGAGAGGAAGAGAGAGGTAGAAATATCGATGGAAAGAAAGAATCATGGATTGGCTGCCTCCTGCATGCCCTTGACTGGGGATCGAGCCGGCAACCCGGGCATGTGCCCTGACCAGGCAAAGGAGCCGTGACCTCATGGTTCATAGGTCAATGTTCAATCACTGAGCCACGCAGCTAGGGCAATCAGAATATTCTTAGCATCATCCCCAAAGGCACAGTGGCTTGCGTCTTCTGGCAGCTCCTCCAAGCCCGTGGGCATTGCGTGGTGGCTTTGACGAAGCAGCATGAATCTTTAACCGTGACCTTCAACCTCGGCGGAAATTTGTCTATCAACTCAGAGGTGGTCAAGTCTGTTCTCTGTAGGATTCATGAACCCTCCTGTCGTTCTTCAGCCTCATGGATGTGAGGACTCTGAGGCCTTTGCTCTCAGAAGACTCCAGACACATCTAATTGGCACCTCTTTCTTATAATTTGCCATCATCAACCCTCCAGATCTTTTTTTTTTATTAATTAATATATTTATTTACTGATTTCAGAGAAGAAGGGAGAGGGTGAGGGAGATAGAAACATCAACGATGAGGGAATCATGGATCGGCTGCCTCCTGGACGCCCCCCACTGGGGATGGAGCCAGCAACCTGGGCATGTGTCCTCGCCGGGAATGGAACCCCTGACCTCCTGGTTCATAGGTCAACGCTCAACCACTGAGCCACGCCGGCTGCGCAGCCCTCCAAATCTTTAACCACTTGAGCTATTTCGTGCTAAAGGGCCTGATGGAAGAAAGCTAATTATTTCCCCCAGAACACTCCTACTAATATTTTAATTAAATCGTTCTTTTATTGGCTCAGCCGTTTACTGGGCACCCACTGTGAGTCAGGCACCCATCTAGTTGCTGGGGATACAGCCATCAACAAAAGTGACAGCCATTCCCCTGTGGCACTCATTTCTGAAGGAGGAGAGGAGGGAGGTAAACAGACCAATGAGTGGAAATGCAAACTGTCAGGACGTCAAGTACAGCACAGTCAATAATATTGTGCTAACTACCGACGGGGCCAGGTGGGTAGTGGGCTGGCCCGGGGACCACTTTGTCAGTTTTACAAACGTCTCACCACTCTGTCGGACGTAAGATATTCTGTGATGATTGCAAATGACAAATTTAACAATGTACAATGTCATGGGGGGAAGAATTCGGCAGAGGAGAATACGGCGCGCACACGGGGTGAGGAGGGGGCTGCGAGTTTGTCTCGGGGGCAGGTGTTCAGGGACGGGCTGGCCTCCCTTGCAAGCTTCCAGGTGAGCAGAGACCTGGGGGAGGGTGTGAGGAGGAGAGAGGTCAAAGACCCGGATCCCATCGGCTCTGGTTCTACGGATACCCGTTGGTGAGTAGCACCTTCTAGCTTTCCACGGTGAAGGCTAGGGCCTGGGTCTTGTGCTGGTTACTATAAAAGAAGTCTTTGTTGGATTCATAGTATCTGAAATGGACACCAGACAGGAATAGGCAGTAAATATATATATTTTTTTAATTTTTAAAATATGTTTGGATTGATTTTTAGAAAGAGAGGAAGGGAGGGAGATGGAAACATCAATGAGAGAGAAACATCCATCAGCCGCCTCCCACACGTCCCCTGTTGGGGACCAGGCCCGTATCCGGGGCATGTGCCCTGACCAGAAATCAACCGGTGACCTCTTGCTCCACAAGTCATGCTCAACCACTGAGCCACACGGGCTGGGCATGGACAGTGAATAGTCAATGTATGCATATTGTTGATCCGTAATATACTTGCTCTAACCCCTTCTTGGTCTCCTCTTCTCTGGCTTGCATATCTCTATTCTTTTAAGTGAATTTGTTATTTTATGCGTTTGTCAGTCTTTGCCCCGTGGGCTGTTTCATGAGAGCAAAGAAGACCTAGAATCTCAAGACCCTGGTTGGACTCTATACTGAGCCATATTCAGTGTAGGGCCGTATCACTTTGGTTTGGGAGGGACTTTACATCACATTCAAGGGTTTAGTACTAAGTGGCTGCCATGTGATAGGCATATGAGAGAGAGGCCCTTTCTTTTTTCCTTTCTTCCTTCCTTGGGTAGAAACCCAAGATGACATTTTAAAAAAGTGACATACGTGCATGGGAGGTGGACCATTTGTCAAAACACACCCACCCCCATCACTTCAGCCCACAAGTTCTAAAGCACACTATAAACCCACAGTTTGATGTTGCCTGCTCCTAGCAAAAAGGTTAATGACTTAAGCTTTAAAAAAAAAATTTGGATCTGCTGGTTGGTAATTGGAATAAACATTCAAATTTGAGCATCACATTTCTCATTAGTTTCACATCAATACCTGTGCTGCGACCATGGATCAGCGAACTGGGCTCCTCACTGCCCAAGTGAGTTCATTAATCACTCTCCCCCAAGATGGTCGTGGAATCAGACAGCTGTTCGAGGCAGCTGTCTTTGGTGCAACTCCCTTCATCTCATGCAGATGGTGGGAAACTTTGTGCACAAAGTCGGCTGAAATGTTTTAAATATATGTTTCTTGATTTCAGAGAGGAAGGGAGAGGGAGAAACATCAATGATGAGAGAGAATCATTGACCAGCTACTCCTGCACACTCCCCACTGGGCATCAAGCCTGCAGCCTGGGCATGTGCCCTGGACCAGAATTGAGCCCAGGACCCTTCCGTCTGCAGGCTGACGCTCTATCCACTGAGCCGAACCAGCTAGTGCAAGGAGTTGGCTGTTGCTAGAGCTGGAAGTCCCAGTCGCTGGGTCAGGGCCAGAAGCCACAGGGTCTGAGGCCGGGGAAGCAGTCACATTTGTAAATGGTCACTTTATGGCCACGGATAGAAAGGGTAAAAGCCATTAGAGCTAGGTTTCCGTATCTTATCTGACACATCACTGGGAAGAAGAAATTCGAGGCGATGCATTTCAAGTCCGTATTGGGTGAAAAGCTCCAAACCTGAATTGAACTCTGAAAACCCTTCTCTCTCTCTCTCTCTCTCTCTCTCTCTCTCTCTCTCTCTCTCTCTCTCTCTCTCTCTCTCTCTCTCTCTCTCTTGCCCTAATGATACGCCTCACTCCTTAGCTCCACTGATCTTCCAGCTCTCGATAGCAAACTTTATTTTCATATTTTCAGGTACACTTAGTTCTCAGAGAGATCAGAATCCACACACAGCTCCAATTCTCCATTATGCTGAAGCGAGGACTCCAGTAACTGGAGCTTATCCTGTTTGAATATGTGCCATCAGGAAATTCGAAGCGGCCTTGATGGCCCCTCTAATATTTCCCTTAGATGCTCGCTGATATGTCCCTGCCTACAAGTTCATCCACACAGCAATGACCTCATGTGGCAACATTTTTCCATCCGCTAGAACACTTAGTAGTAACGTGAGAACCTGATTATCTTCTCTTAGAAAAAAAAAAGGAGGAGGAGGAAAGACTAAGAAAAACAGCATGCATAAACAGGAACTAAAAAGGTCTCTCTCATAAACAGGTCCACCACGAGAAATAGACACACACCAGAGAGAAGAAAAATTACAGAATGCCAACAAGCGTTTTGTGGAAAGGAAGTGGGTGGGGGTTATTGGAAGCAAGGGCTTCAGGCACATCTATTTCCTGGAGATGTGCTTCGTCTCTTCATAGTAAGAAAAAGGGCAGGAGATGGCAAAAGTTGAGGTCATGAGAATTTTTGCTTGTCTCGTGTATTACCATCGGAAAATACATGAAGTACAGGGGGGAAGGAAAGGATGGATATTTCTTGGTGCTTCTTGGGAAAAACATTTAAAATTGGACTTCCTGCCCCAGGTGGTTTGGCTCAGTGGATAGAGCATCGGCCTGCGGACTGAAGGGTCCCGGGTTTGATTCTGGTCAAGGACACATGCCCGGGCTGCGGACTCAATCCCCAGTTGTGGGAATGTGCAGAAGGCAGCCAATCCATGATTCTCACTTATCATTGATGTTTCTATCTTTCTCCCTCTTCCTTCCTCTCTGAAATCAATAAAAAAAATCTATATTAAAAAATAAAATAAAATTGGACTTCCCTACTGTGTGCACTAGACAGTTCTGAGGTAGGCAACGCTTCCCCAGATGAGATGAGGAACTAAAACTCATTCATTCATTCATTCATTCATTCATTCATTCATTCATTCCTGTATCAGGGTTGTTCTAAGAAACTGCTGGATGCCAGGGAGTAGTAGTAGGCCTTGAGAATAGAGGTAAACCAGGCAGAAAAGAACCTTGCTTTCACAAAATTCACATTTAAATGGTCCAAACCAGAAAATATCAGCTAGTAATAAGTACCAGGGATAAAAATAAAATAGAACAATATAAAGAGAGATGGGAAGTCATTTAAGGTTGTGGTGTCAGGATCTTTCTCCCAATCTCCACATTATATGGTTATCATGCAATATAGGACTAGTTTTATAGACTCTAAAATAAAAAAGAGAGCTGGTAGTTATATGACAAATGGAAGCTATGGAGATAGCATCTATATATATAAAAGACAAATATGCAAAGTGTCCCCTTGGGAGTTAGACCCGGAGACCAGGTGTTCGATCACTCACTATGATGTACACTGACCACCAGGGGGCAGCGCTGAATGGAAAAAAAAAAAAGGCCCCAATCAACCCTGATCACCAGCCAGGCTTAGGGACCCTCCCCAAGAATGAATTTTGTGCATTGGGCCTCTAGTGATCATATAATTAAGTTACAGATTTTCCGTTTCATCTCCTGCCTCTCCAAATTGGTTACCTATCCAGGCTCATTTCTCCAGGTAATTTCTTCTTCAGATAATTATCCAGGTTAAACTTCTTTTAGAAACAGTGAGGGCATTGTTTCGTGATGTTTTCCCATCCATAAAATTAACATATTTCTCCATCGATGAGGGTGCTGGTTTTCTGCTTGTTTTGTCATTGATTCTGACTCTTCTCTTGAAATCCAAGAGAAGAGTCCTGGTGGGGAGCTAGGGGGGACCTTGAAATTACACTGGCTCCAGTGTGAAGTATGTTGAGACCAGAAATATGATTATATTCAAGTCAACGAGGGGATGCAATAAGGAGCAGGATGGAAAAAAGATTTATAAAAACATTTATAAAAGCCCTAGCCAGTGTGCTCAGTGGTTAGAGTGTTGGCTTGTGCCCTGGAAGGTCTCAAGTTCGATTCCAGGTCAAGGGCATGTACCTGCGTTGCAGGTTCGATCCTGGCCTCCTGCTGGGCTAGTGTGGGAGGCAACCAATCCATGTGTCTCTCTCACATCAATGTTTCTCTCGATCTCTCTCTCTCCTCCCCTCCCATCTCCCTTCCACTGTCTGAAAATCAATGGGGAAAAAATATTCACTCCTTGAGTGAGGATTTAAAAAAAAATACATGGAAAGACACACCCAGAAAGCCTTGGAGAGCTGAGCCATCTATGCCCAGTGGGTCCTATTAGTATTAGTGGAAATTGCTTAATGCATGTCTTTTAAAGTAATTACCTATTGAAACACTAAACACTTGAACAGAAACTTTGATCTCTAAGAATCTTAGAGCGTTTTCTAAACTCGACTCTAGGGATGATTTTGCTCACGACTGAATTATGGTCCCTGCCGAGGCTGTGTTTCAGCTCTTCCAACAAACCCATCAGCAGTTTGTTCTTTTTAAATTCTAGCTGATTGAAGGACAACAGGAGAGTCCAACCAAAATCGATAACCTCTAACCTTTGAGATTTTTACAGACCTGTTGACACAAAGTCCGATATTTATATTTTCCCTTTTTCCTTTCATGTCCTTACCAACTTGCTTATGTAATTGGTCCTCCAAGCTCATCGGACAAAACTGTCTTTGTTTTATGGCATAGAAGGAGGAAATTGCTGGGCAATAAATATAAACAGAGAGAGTACTAAGAAGGCCCCGATTTTGAAATATGTTTGCTAATATTTTACTCATAAAAATGAATTACATTATTTTCCTTGAATGCTCCTCCTGGTTCCTGTTTTTGCTGAAATTCCAAATATGGATCCAATTTCTCCTTTAAATTTGAGTTATATTTCATTCCATTGGCTTCCAACTTCAAGGACAGAACTAAAACGAATTCTGTGTCCTCGCTGATTCTGTGGAATGTAACTATAACCCAGAAGAATTTGTATAAATGAGCCTGTGAGGAAATAAGTATCCACGCATAAATTATCTGCCCATGCAACTTTTATACCTATAAATTTTGTAAAATATGTTATTTTATTATGAAATTTCTGACAGTTGTACACAGGTGTGAGAACAATAGGCTACGGGAAACGATCCCAGATGTGTGAAATTTAGAGCTCAAAGAAACTTGAGACGGCATCTAGTTTAATCTCCTCTGTTTTTTAAAGATGTAGGAATCAAGATTCAGAAAGGTTATGGGCCTTGCTTCCAGTCACATGAAAGCAACAAGGCGAACTTTCTTCAAGCTTTTGGTGGGAAGTTTCTTTGGCTTCATTAAACCATCTTATTTGAGGCTCAGTGAACTATTTATTCAAAGACTATCTCATCTAAGAAAAACTTCCACCACTGAATAGTATGAATTGAATGTTTGTGCCCCCCCCCCCCCCCCCCCCGCCCCAAATCAAATGAGGAAGCCCTAATCCCAGTGTGGCTATATTTGGAGAAGGAGGATCTAAGGAAGTAATTAAGGTTCAATGAGGTCATGAGGGTGGGGCCCTGACCTGATAGCATTAGTGTCTTTATAAGAAGGAAAGCCAAAGAAAAATGTCCTCTCTCTCTCTCTCTCTCTCTCTCTCTCTCTCTCTCTCTCTCCCTCCCTCTCTCTTTCACACACACACACACATACACTTATAGTAGACTAGAGGTAGAGGCCTGGTGCTCAAAATTTGTGCATGGGGGGCGGGAAGCAGTGAGGGGGTCCTTCAGCCAGACCTGTATCCTCTCCAATCTGGGAGCCCTACTGATGGCTTAGGCCTGCTCCCCCGTGGTTCTCTGCTGTCTGCAGAGCCCACTTGGCTGCTCCCAGGTCACCACAGTGACAGCTAAGTGGGCCCCACTCTCAGTGGCCAAGCTGAGAGGACTGGACACTGCTATATTTGTCTCAGAGTGATGGTTAATTTGCATATTCCTCTTTTATTAGATAGGATTCTCTCTCTGTGTCCCTCTCCCTCTCTACCTGTCCCCTTCTCCCTTTTCTCTCTTCTCCCCTCTCCCTACAAACGCACAAAGAAGAGGTGATATGAATACACAGCAAGGTGATGGCCACCTATTAGCCAAGAGGCTTCAGAATGGAAATGACCTTGACCTTGGTACCGACCTCCAGACCTGTGAGACATAAGTGCTGTCTATGCCACTCAGTCTGTGGTGTGTTGTTACAGCAGACTGAGCAGACCTAGTGCACTACAGTGACTCAAATGAATGTACACAAACTGCTCATTTTTTTTACTTAATAGCAAGAACTTGTTGACTTAGTACATGATCTTCAATAAAAGAAAAAGGAAACTTTGCAAGACTGTGATTCTTTAACAGAGATGGAGCATAACATGATAGTTGTTGCAATAAATATTCTTTTTTAAATATATATTTTTCATTTGATTTCAGAGAGAGGAAGGGAGAGGGAGAGAGGGAGAGAAACATCCCTGATGAGAGAGAAGCATCCATTGGCTGCCTCCTGCATGCACCCTACCGGGGATCAAGCCTGCAGCCTGGTACCTGACCAGGAATTGAGCTCTGACCTCCTGGTTGGGTGTCTCAGTAAATATTCTTATAAGTGACGTTTGAGAGACATCTTTGACTATTTTCTTAGAAAAATTAGCATTGCTGGGTGAAACGATACACCTCGTAAGGCTTCTGAGGAGTGAATTGTCACAGAAATATGAACTGCGTATTACACTACTCTCCAGGGATTGGTTTCCCACAGGAGGTTGGAGTGTTGGTGGTTAAGAGGCAGTGAAACTGGCTGTCTTTGCAAATCCTTCTCACATCGAGTAACTCTCCTTGGCCCAGCTGGTGTAGCTCAGAGATTGAGATTCAACCTGTGAACCAGGAGATCACAGTTCCATTCCCAGGTGGGGTACATGCCCAGGTTGCAGGCTTGGTCCCATTAGGGGGCATGTAGGAGGCAGCCAATCAATGATTCGCTCTCATCATTGATGTTTCTCTCTCTCTCTCCCTCTCCCTTCCTCTCTGAAATCAGTGGGTTTTTTTAAAAAAAAAAAAAAAAAAAAAGGAACTCTGCTTGAGCTATGATTCCACGGATTTCTTGGAATTTTGGGAGATGGAGCTACAGGAAAACCAGACAGCTTTCTTTCACACTTCCGTGGATTAAATCCAAATTGCCACATCGCCATGAAATGAGGGTTCGCGCTGGTTGGAAATTAGCACCAAAAAAAAAATAATAATAATAATAAATAAATAAATTCTGTGAACTTATTCTTCTGTAAAAATAAAGCTACACGAGATTCCAGGCTGAATCCGATCTAAACAACAAGTTCCCTGAATTAGGGTACGGACTTAAACTTTCCACTCTTTCTCTTTCTTCCTTTTCTTTTGGTCTTTCTTTCTTTCTCTGGAAATTCAAGAGCAGTTTTGTACAGGGGACACTTGGTGGTCCCCTAGCCACCCCAGAGGATATAACACTCCCATCTCAGCCATTACCAAGGGACCCCATGAGGATTTTATATTTAGCGATCGCTCCAAATCAAGAAATTCCCCTAAATGCTCACTGATGCAGCTAAGCCCCCTCAAAAGTGAACAGTTTGGAGGACCGGGCTAAGGAATCTAGTCACCTTCTGAAAACTAGAGCTGGAGGCCATGTGGGGATTTCTGAGCTGGAAAGCCGGGCTCTGCTTCCCTGCCTTTGGACCCCATCTCGGTTGGAAGCATAAGGAATCGGAGGCTGGACGATTTCATCTGCAATCTCCCACTGGCGTGATGTGACAAACGCAGGAAAATGGAGCTGTGACATAGAAAGTCTACAGAGAAACCCTCTTGCGTCGACCTCTCGGCAGCACGTTCTGTGTCAATGGACTTGAAAGCCAGCATCAGGAGCAAGCTCCCGCACCCCCACAAGCCCTCCTGTCCACTGTCCGCTCCTCAGCCCGAAGGGACGCGGAAAAGGTACCCTTTTTAAAGGAGAGAAGGTAGATCATAGAGATATACGCGTCCCCTCATTCCTCAGAGGCGCGAATAGCCTTTGTCTCTGGCTGCAGGCATCGAGCATCCATCCATCACACGGTTCTCATCCCAGCCTGCAAACTGCAATGTCGAGGCTGGTCCATCAGGCGTCCCCAGTCCGTGCCTCCTAGAGAATCAGGATAACACTGTGGTCAATTAATGGCTTTCTCCTGTTTCCCCCAGAGCCTGCCTGTCTGAAGCCTGCAGGCTAGGGGAGCCTCATCCCCCTTCTCTGGCTGTTAGTCACAGCTGAGGGGGGTGGGGGGCGGGGGCTGGCAGGCCCCTTTGGAAAGGGTGCTTTCCATTGCAAGCAACACGCTGGGCCTGGGCGGCCTGGGTGGCGTGTGAGTGGGGCGGGGTACCAGGCAGGAAGGAAGGGAAATTGCTAACTACCTCGCGTCAGGATGCTCTCTGAGGGGGGGCCCCCAATGGGCTGCCTGGATAGCAGGTGGGCGGGCTGATTAACTTTCTTTTTTAAAGTGGTCCCTTGTCCAGCTGGTGTGGCTCAGTGGTTGAGCATCGACCTATGAACCAGGAGGTCACGGTTTCGACTCCCAGTCAGGACACATGCCCGGGTTGCCGGCTCCTTCCCCAGTAGGAGGCATGCAAGAAGCAGCCGATCCATGATTCCCTCTCATCATTGATGTTTCTATCTCTATCCCTTTAAATATATACTTTTAAAAACATATATATATTAAAGCGGTGCCTCTCGAGATTCCTCTTTCCATCTGATGCCCACTGTGCCCCCCTGTATTCTGGCCATGGGGTGGGGGAGCTAATGGTGAGACTCTGAATGTAGTCAGCTAGTCTCCCTGTGGCAATTTCCCAAGATGCTCTACCACCCCCGCCCCCCGCAACTTCCTTATAGACATACTTTTCTATAAAACCAGGGGTTAGGGGTAGAGGAAGGACAAAAAAAAGACGATAACTGCGCTGATATTATAGATAAACAAAACTGGAAGCCCAGTGCACGAAATCATGCGCGGGTAGGATCCCTAGGCCTAGCCTGTGATTGGGGCCATCTTCCATCTGCTCACCAGTCTCCAGTCCCGCCCCACCACCCACCCCAGTTCTACATTCACCATCCTGCGATCGGAGCCTACGGGCCCGGGTCGGTGGGGGACAGGGGGGAGGGACTGAGAGGTGCTCAGTGCAGTTCATAGCAACTGTTCAAGTGGTCATTCCGGTCATTACGCCATTATGGTCGCTGGGCTTTTATTATATAGGATTCACTTTCCAAAATCAAACCCATAAACCTCTCTCCCATCTTAGGATAGGTCTGCTGGATGGGAAATGAGGCTTGATTTCTAATAGCCCTGTCTTTTGGTTGTTCAAGACCAGGGGTCCTCAAACTACGCCCGCGGGCCACATGCGGCCCGCCGAGGACATTTATCCAGCCCACCGGGTGTTTTTGCCGCCTTGTTTTTTTACTTCAAAATAAGATATGTGCAGTGTGCATAGGAATTTGTTCATAGTTTTGTTTTTTTTAACTATAGTCCAGCCCTCCGACGGTCTGAGGGACAGTGAACTGGCCCCCCGTTTAAAAGTTTGAGGACCCCTGTTAAATCAAGACATTCCCCCTCAGCAAACTGGTGCTAGGAACTCTGAATCGTTTTATCTCTGGTCTCTGATGAGGTCTCCATGTCTGCTGTCCCCTGGAGTGGCGGGCGTGTGGCTGCACCTGCAAAGAGATGTTCAGACATAGTCTGTGATGACGTAGGTGATAACAATGATGTCCAATTAGCCTCTGTCACAGACCACGGCCCTGATTCGTCAGTGCTACCTTTGCATTGGGTTTATGAGGCAAATTAACATACATGCGTTGGGGTCAAGTCTGAATGCAAGCCGGAAGGGTTTCATTTCCTTCCTTGGTGTCTTTGGGTTCCATATTGTGCTGAGAAATCACCGAGGAAGGTTTTATGAGGGAGCAGCAGGTCAGACCCATAAAAGTAGCGGGTTCTTCGCATCACCTTCCTCAGGGCAGTCTGAGGCAGCTCCGTATGTGGTTTGGGTTTTTCAGACCACGTCCCAGCCTCTCCTGAAGTGGTTTGAAGAAATGTAGGTTCTTCCACTGAACTTGCAGCACACAAATGAATACTCAGGAGAGATGGCAAACATAGGAGAGTATAGTGATACGCAAGGTCGAGCCCGATGGAAGGCCAGGCCAGAACCACTCAAACATTCTTTCATTCTCTTCCCCGGAAGGAAATATGTGTGTAACATTTCTATTTTAAAAAATATATTCTTACTGATTTCAGAGAGGGAGGGAAAGGGAGAGCTAGGAACACCAATGATGAGAGAGAATCATTTATCAGCTGCCTCCTACACACCTGACACTGGGGATCGAGTCCGCAACCCGGGCATGTGCCCTGATTGAGGATCGAACCTTGACCTCCTGATTCATAGGTCGATGTTCAACCACTGAGCCACCCGGGCCGGACCATGTGTAATATTTCCAGCCAGCGAAGTCTGTTGCGATTATGTTTTATGTTTCTATCTTTGTTCAAAAGTCACAGAGATAACAAAGTCCTCGTGGGAAGACAGAAAATGAGGGGTCACCCCAGGATGTCTTGTTACACAGTAGAAAGATGACCACTCATCGGTATATAGTTACTTTATCTTAAGTTCGCTGTTGAAAAGATATGGTTACTGCACAATGTTTCTGACACACACCAGCGTCTTTTCCACCAGTCCTTCCAATATGAGTTTCATCATCACCCAAGTTTAGAGGGAACAACTATATCTACTCTAATAAAAGAGTAATATGCAAATTAACCATCACTCTGAGACACTTAAGCCATGCCCACTATCCAAGCAACACCCACCAGCCAGTCAGAGCGATTGTATGCAAATTAACCCATCAAAGATGGTGGTTAATTTGCGTACACAGGAGAGCGAAGGCTGAAGACAGCATAGAAGGAAGCCAAGTGCTGCAGAAGGGAGCCAAGCAGTGGAGAAGCGAACAGAGTCGAGGCCGCAGAGACGGGAGCCGAGGTGGGCTTTGCTCCCTTCTTTGCTTCACTCTGGCTCAGGAAGCCCTATTCTTGCAGGAATCTTCCTGCAATGGGCTACTAGTTATTACATAAAAATCAAACCATCCTGGCCAGTGTGGCTCAGTGGTTGAATATCAACCTATGAACCAGGAGATCACAGTTCCATTCCTAGTCAGGGCACATGTCTGGGTTTTGGGCTGGGTACCCAGTGCAGGAGGCAGCTGATCAATGATTCTGATCATTGATGTTTCTCTCTCTCCTTCTCCTTTCCTCTCGGAAAGCAATAAAAATATATTTTAAAAAATTAAAGCAAAACCATAC
>PVJC01029645.1:0-21748 GCA_004026665.1 Murina feae | reverse complement strand
AATGTTGCTTCACATTTCTGTTTAAGAACTCTATCTCTTTCTTTAGAAAAAGAGTTTCTGAGGAATGCTTATCACAAAGACAGTTTGTATAAACTACCTCTTGTGAAACCATTGCTGCAACTTTGCTAAGATAAGTCCTACTGTGCATAATCACTACTTCCGAGAAAGCCCAAGGAGAAAACTCAATGAAAGGAGATATTTGACTCCTACTTGAAGACAAGTAGGAATCACTTTCTTAGCATTACAAAGAATCTGGGGCAGAAGCCTGTGTTCAGGATAAAGGAATAGGTGGTTTTTCCTCTCTCTTCATACTTCTGATACAGGGAAGAAAGTAAAAAAGCTAGTGCTGAGAAAAAGGGAGTTGAAACACCTGAGGAACTAAGTCCTCAGCAGGCTTTAAATGAGAAAAGAGCTAGCAGCTGAGAGGAGCCACAAAGCTTTGCCACATGAATGTAGGCTGAAGGTCCAGTTTCAGGGTCAGCCTGAGACACAGTGACTCGAAGATAGAATTCATGTCAAAGTGAAAAGAACGTTTTAATTAGAATATGGCTATGGGAAAAGAGTTTGAGTCAATGGTTATTAATAACTAATGTATACAGAGAAAAAAGTGCTTTTCTTAAAAAAAAGTACTTGTTGTCTAAGAATAAACACCTTTGTTGTTTATTGTTGTTTTAAGTCAGCAATTTTTAAAAGGATGCTATATAATTAACAATTAAAAAGTAAAAAATAAATCGCTATACATCTGCTCATTTGCTCTTGGGCAAACAACCATTTGAATCTAAGGGAAAGCACTTGCCCAATAGATTGCACAGAATGATTAAGACACTGCCACCTGGTGACAACATACACTAATTGCAGGAAAAGCACCTGTAGGTTTTATTTTATCCCAACTTTGCAAATAAAGATTCATTTTCCCACCTAATTTTATCCTGTCTTTTAAGGTGATGTGAACTCTTAAAGCTATACAAATGACTACTGCCAGGTTAGTTGATTCAACAAATCATTATCCAGCATCTACTTGGTATCAGGCACTATCCTAGGCACTGGGGATGCAGAGGTGAACTAGAGAGTCAATGACTATGCTCTCATGATGTTTAAACTCTGGTGAGAAGATAGGTAATGAAAAAATGAATACAATAATTTCTGCTGTTGTTAAGTGCCATTTGAAAATAAAACAGAGTAACGTGATAAAGAGTGACTGGGAGAGTGGCTCAGAAAAAGCTGCGTTGAGAAGGTGACATTTGAACTTAAAGACAAAATAAAATTCAGCCTTGCAGAGATCTGAGAGAATAGCATTCCAGGCAGTGAGAATAGTAACTGTGAAAGCCCTACAATGAGGGCAACTGTTTGTTTGTAGTGAACCGAGGAGAGATTGGTAAGATGTTAATTCAAAGGAAGAGGCAGGACCTACATTACACAGGACCACAAACAGTATGTAATTTGAAATTTATACTAAGTGCAATAGGAAGTTGCAATAAATTTAAACACAAGAACACAATGTTTTGCAGCTCCTCTCTTCAAGAGTTGGAGTGTACTTTTCTATCTGAAATCTGGACTTGTGACTCCTATAACCTCAGAATGGGGCAGAAATGATAATTCTGAAGGCTCAGCCTCAAGAGGTCCTGTAGCTTGCATGTTTACCTTTTTGAGCTGCGTCTGCCACCAGGTAAGAAGTCCCAGGCTGGCCTGCTAAATGTAAGTGAACATATAGAGAACAAGGCCTGGCCAGTAACCATACTAATGTCACAGATATGTGAATAAGGGAAAATTAATACTCATGAAACCCAAAAGATGTCAAATGACTGCAGTTACAGTGTGAACCCAGGCATTTCTAGAAGAACTACCCAGCTGAGCCCAGCTTAAGCTACTGACCTACAGAATTATGACAAATAATAGGTTGTTTCAAGCCACTAAATTTGGAGATGATATGTTACACAACAATAGATGACTAAAACAGAAGCCATTGGAAAAACTTAATCCGAGGGGTGCATGTTCCAATCAATATACATGTTTAAAGGTCACTTTAGCATGTCACACTCAGAGGGAACCACTGGGGACCAAAGCGAGAAATGCCAGTGAATCCAAGATAACAAGAAGGAAACACCAGGACTCCAACCAAAATACTTGTCTAAATGAGATGTATTGTCAAGGGCAGGACAAAATATTCTCATTCAGAAATGACCACTGGGATATTTTATTTAGCGAAGATACATGGCCCATACCCAATGTTGTCTCCACATTAAAATTGAACTGATAGAATCAAACTTTCTTCTGAGTACAGCAAGGCTTGCTAAGTCCCCTTACAGCCCTGTTCTCTGAATGAAACTCCTTCTGCAGACTGATTGCATTTCTGTAGAAACTGGTGAAGCCACTAGAGAGGTAAACCCAAGAGCAGACTTTAAATCTAAGAAACAAGAATCAGTAATTTATTTCCAGATCTGGCCACAATGTTACAGTGGGTGTCAGTCTCACTTTCCCACCACAAATAACTATAAAACAATACAAAACATTGCTGAGAAAAAAGTAAAGAAGACCTAAATAAATAGAGAAATATGCAATGTTCATGGTTTTGAAAATGCAATAGTGTTAAAAAGTCAATTTTTCCCAATTGACCTCTAGATTCAATGAAATCCCAATCAAAATTCTACCAGGCATTTTTTAAAATTGATATGCCCATTTTGAAATTTCTATGAAAATGCAAAGGTATAAAATAGCTTAATAATCTTACAATAAAAGAACAACATTGAGAATTTTACACTCCATGGTTTCAAGATTTAGTATAAAGCTAAAATAATCAAGCAGCTTTCGTATTGGCATCAAGATAGATAAATATATTAATGGAACAGAGCTGAGTCTATAAATAGACCCACATTTCTATGGGCAATTGATTTTTAACAAAGATGTCAAGATATTTCAGTGGGAAAAAGAGTCTTATTTAATAAATGGTATTGCAACAACTGGCTCTTCATATAGAATAATGAATCCAGATCCCTGTTTCACATCATATACAAAAAAACATTCTAGATGAATTATAGTTTTAAACTCTACATTTGGGTTTACCTCTCATAGTGGCTTCCCAATTTCTACAGAAATGTGATCAGTCTGCAAAAGGAGGATTTCTGCACCCTCTGGTGCTGATGGGTATGGTTTACGGGACAATAACATCATTTAATTCACTAGCCTAGGACAAACAAGGCACCCTAAGACCAAATCCAGCTCCTAGTGCTAGAATAACAGCCCCGCTATCATAAGCAACTGATTGGCCTACTGCTGTGTTGTGCTTACACCTTTGCAGACCTCACCTGCAGGGAGAAGTAGTTAACACTGGCAGGCTTCATGTGTTTCTGGACTCTCTGGCCAAAACTCCTTCTTTAATATCATTTAATACCTCTCTCTGACTTTTAAGACTACCTTTCTTATTCCTGCTAGCCTCATGTCTATCACCTGATGCCCAGAGGGAGATTTTCGGCCAGGGTCAAGTTTTAAACAATCGTGTGTATGTGTGCATGCACTAAGAGCACAATGACATGCTGTAATTATGCCAATGAAGGAATTACTTTCTAAACTTTCTCACCAGGTTATTGAAAATCCAAACAGAAGATCTGAAAACAGGTGAACTCAGCTGTTATTCTGACATAAAAAAGGTGAGACTAAAGGGGACATGAAGGAAAAGGTAAATCCCACAGAAGTAAAAATGGTGACAGGAAAGGGACAAGTTTGAAGAAAAGAGAAATTCTTAAAATGAGGAAATCAGCTAGGGACCCATGATATTAGCGTCTCTGAATGAGAGCTTCATTGGATGAAGCAGCCGTTTTAGCTTTGGCGAGATTGATGCTGGCCAAGGAGAACGTTTCTTTTTGTTCTAAGTCAACAGAGAAAAGAGTTTGGCAAAATTACTTTATCTCCCTTCTCTGCGTGTAAAATCCATTATAAAGCTCGAGGCCATCTCTCTAGTGAAAAGGAAAGTAGTTACAAAGGAGGCAGAAGAATGTCTTCACACTTATGCACAAAAGAAGGCCAATTAGACTCTCAGTGGGGGAGAGTTTCCGGAACTTGTTTCTGTCAGAAACAAAAGAAGCCTGGCCATGGACCAGCTGCCTTTAGACAAGGAGCCAAGTCAGAGTCATAGGGATAAGGGACCTGAAGAGTGTTGGAATGTAACGCAGGGGCTGTCCTTTGCCATCTTCCTCTGGGCTTCATCACGAGGGAAGCAGAATTCTCCTGGTTCAGCAGAGACGCTTGATCACCCAGAGCAATTAGGAGAGGACACAGTCTAATTCTGTCTCCATTCTTCTAACCACTGACTTCCCCTCTGCGTTTCTCATTCTTTTTCTACTTTTCTAATCCAGGTTTGATTTTTCTTTGTTTCGAAACTTTAAAATATTAAATCTCCTTACTTTCTTCTAATTACTACCTCCTACAATGAACTGGGCTCTCCCCAGTTAACTACCGACTCCAGTGTCAGCACGTTGGGGACCATGCCAGTGATGTTATAGGAAGAGAGATAGGGAGGACCCAGGCTGGGAGGCAGGGAAGGATAGGAGGGGGTTGTACTTGGGAAGAAGACCACAAGACGTGCTGGGAGCAGTGAGGCATGGGTAGGAAAGTAGAGAAACATGAGTTATACTTTGAAGGCAGAAACCTGGGCTGCCATCTCATACTGATGGAGAAGCCATTGTTATGGCAAAGGAGTCTGACTCTAGTTTATGATATTAGATGGCTAACAGTTTTTAAGCCTCAACTCTCCCTCTTCCCCGTGCACCCCCAGCAGCTAATAGCCTGAGTGCTCCTTCCCTTAGTGATGGTGAGAGTCAAACTGAGTAAGCCTGGAAGTCCTATGCTGGCTCCATCCCTGACCACACAGAAAGCCCTGAGCCGTCCCCTTTCTTTGCTCTCTCAGCCTCCCAGACCTGCCTGAGTGGCCTGCCCTGCTCTCCTCAGAGACCCCAGTTATTTAATCCAAACCTTTTCATACCCTCTTGGTATGTGGAGGCCATTGGCAGTCTCCACATCTGAGCCAAATTTTGCATGGGCAACCAGAGAAGAATAGATGTAAGAAACACATATGCACATCATCCATGTTGATATCTGGTTATGACATAAGCAGGCACCACAGCAACAGAAATGGCCTCAGAAAAACTGGGCCAAGTTGACAAGGAGAAGAGTAGGCTAGAGGTTGTTATAACTTACGGGAGATAAAGATGGAAAAGTAAGTGTTTTTTTTTACCTCAGCTTATTGGTCAGAGTCTATTGGCTGAACCACTTCCATAAATTTGAACTGTGTACAAAAATCACATGCTACAGGCATATAAAACATGAGCTGGGAATGCCGGCTATGGTACTAGGGCAACTTCAAGCCTCCATTTATCTCGCTTGTTCCGAACCTCTCTAGTTCCAATTTCCATACAGTTCTCTCTCTGCCTCTAATGTTTATTGTATGTGCTCATGGTTTGATTACTTGCTTTGGATATGATAGTCTGACGTGGTATTCTCCTTCAGATCTCACCCAAAATTTGATTTTTGCTACCACACATCAGCACTCTAGGTAAGCAACACCTCTACACATGGAGACATACCAAGAATCCATAGCTGGCTAGTGAGAAGAGAGAGCTACTGAGATATATTTAGAATCCAAGCTTCCCAAGTGTCTTAATCACCTCTAGCCCAGGGTTTGCATCAGACTACACATTACAAAAACATTACATGTGTATGGAGTCTGGCAGCACTGTCTTGTTTTCTCTGAAATTAGGGCAGGATAGCTAAGATCATTGGTGAAATAGTGATTTTATCAAAAACAAGAGGCAGGTACTTGACCTTGTAGGGTCTATTCTTCAGTAAAACAATAATTTGGGGGTAACTGAGAAGTGAGCTTGAAAATATTATATTCAGGTCCTATGCAAATCACTACAAAAGATGCTCTGTGAAACATGGGATGTTTCAGTTTCAGCTTTGTCACTCTCTCTCTGTGATTTTATGTAAGTCACCTCATTTTTCTGGGCCTTCGCTTCCTTACCTATGAGTTGGTGAGTTTAGATCAAATTCTCCAAACTCGAAACCTTGAGAGGATATGTCAGTCAGGATAATTTAGGCTATGTTGCAGTAACAAATTAACTGAGAATCTTAGTGCTTTAAAATTTAAAGTTTATTTCTCTTCTAAAATCCATTATTGTTCTTAGGGCGCCCCAGAGCAGTTCTCTTCCTAAGATCCAGGCTGATAGAAGCTCTGTAGTAGTACCATTTTGCAGTTGTACCATCTAGAAGACAAAGGTCTCCAAGGTCTTTGAAGCAAGCATAAGAGAAAGCTGAGAGTAGAGCACTGGCTTTTAGATATAAGGCCCAGATGTGACATATATCACTTCCACAAACAGCCTAGTAACCAGTTGGCTCTGTCCAACTGCAAAAAGAGCTGAGCAATGTAGAAAAGCATGTCTCTGTTGTGCTGGGTCTAGGGCTCTAGGCCAAAGTCATATAGGCTCACATCATATATGGTTCCATTACCCTGACATTGAAAACATTATATTCGGGTCACATAGAAATCAGCATATTCAGGTTTTACAATGACCACAGACAATACCTCCAAGAAGGAGCTGCCACCTTCCAGAGATGGCTCCGGGCTCACAAATACATCAGCATGTGAATGGCCCCAAACAATTCATTATCAACAGAGTAAAATTAACTCAAAGCATATAGTCATCTGACAATGCAAAAAGAAATGCTCAGATATTTGAGATATAATAGGGGGTGGGGAGAGAATCCTGTGTGAAGCTAACAGACCATATAAGGATTGAAAATGTACCCTCACCTCATGATTCTTGTTTTCCACTTTACTTAGCACACTGGGCCAGAACAGTAGAGAAAAATAAGTTGCCTGAATTGCTCTTTCTGAAACGAAAGAAAGCTGAAGGCAGAGAAAGCATTTGTACCCATAAACATGTATCTACCGGTTGGCTACTTGGCCAGCTCACTGGAATTCTGGGATGAAGTTGTAATTCCTCCATGATCCCAGCTGAGCTGAAGAGTCTTGGTTTCTTCCATGGATCCTGGTTGTGCTGTGCAGCTGTGGTGAATGTCTTGGGGCCCATTCTTGCAGAATGAGTCCAGTTTACAGCCAAAGGAAGAGAAGGTTGGAGCAGAGCCACCTGCAGCCTGGGGCTGCCACAGCTGGGTCATGGATTATGCAGGCATGCTCCTTCCAAGCCCGGGAATAAATCTTGCTGTTTACTGCCCTCATAATACAAACAAATTTGGCTTCAAAAGGCATTAAAGGGCCCAGGAGATATGGAGAGGAAAGGATGAAAAATGGAGTGGTCTTGCAGGGAGCAATTCAGTGTTTCCTTAAGCTGAGAGTTCAGCCACCTCTGCATCTTCCAGAGGTTCCACTGGAGAATCGATCAATTTAATATGTACTCTAGATTCTGTCATTTCCTTTCATAGGCTAGCCTTCCCTTTGAGGCTTTACTAAATGGCTATCTAGAAAAGTTGCTGTCTCACTAAGTAACACCCAACTCATCTAGATGACTCCATGTGTAGTTTCTCTTGAGGAAGCCAATTTTTTCAAAGCGAGGACAGGAGGAGGGATTCTCAGATGCTGGGCCATTGAGTAGTGTTTGCTGAGGCAAGAGACTCCTGCGCTCTCTTTTGCCTTGTCCCCCTGCCCTATCCCCACCTCCATGGCTTGGAACATTCTCCATCCATTGGAAGCATATCTGGGTTAAGAAGGCCCAGCTGGGTCCAAAGCCTGAGATTAAACCATGTCTAATTCATGGAGGGGGTTATCAGAAAGAAGTCTGTTAAGAAGTGCTCTGGGATATCATCCATTCTAAGGAATATAAGAGCCAGAACAATGAACTTAATCCTTAAAGAAAACCTTCGTGGTCAGAGGAGGCTCTGAGTTTACCTTAGAGCTGACCATGTGATTTTATTTCCCAAACAACCCTCTTGAACTCACATGAGTCTTATAATATGAATAGGATCATTTGCTGATCAATTTATGTGTCTGTCACTATGCCAGGTTCATTTTTGTGTATAAATAAGCTAGTTCTTAATAACGTACCAAGCATGCAATTAAAATTGTCAAAAAGCCAAAGTTGGATATTCATGAACTAAAATGAGTAGTTTATGGAGTTTCCTGAAAACTTTAATTCAGGAAACCACCAAGGAGTCCGGCTGCTTCTGCACACATGGAACATGGATGAAGCTCAGGTTGTGTCTATGGGTATGCTGAGTGGATATGCAGAGTTTCTGAAACTTTGGGGAGGACTTGGGCTCCTTTTTGTCTTGAGTGGGTCATAATTTGCAATTGCTGTCTTCTAATTAATTATGATACTTACAGACTCATACTGGCTCATTGTTTGTGTTCTTCTCATGCAGCAGCATATTCTGGTTCTTCTCCAATGCCTTCCTATCACCCAGTTCTTTTCCCCCTTGAAAGTGGGGCCAAATCAAACAGGTGATCTTGTCTCCATTTCAGGGACTGGGCTCCATAGATGAATTTCAAATACCTGTGTAAACAGCCAGGTGATCTAGTTTGACAAGAAGAGAAGTTGCTTGAGCCAAAATGGGAACCAAATTTGGCCAAAAAAATCCTGAGTAAAGAGGCTCTGCTCTGAAGGCCCATAGACACAACAGTCAGCACATGCTGCTGTGAAAGGTCCACCAATGCTCTGAATGTTGGTGGCATGAAACCAAACCTTCTGCAGAACACATGGACAGATGCCCCTCATGCCCTGTTTCTTACTTTCCACTCATTGTCACCCTTTTTGTTTTTTACCTTTACCTTTCACTCATTACTCTCCCCTCCCCCAGTATGGTCTCCATCCCAAATTTTTGGACCAAATAGCATTTTTACAAACCTTACTGGCCACCTTCCAACCATCAAACCCAACAGTCTCTGCTAGGTCCTTATAAGGGGTTGAATTGTGCTCCTCCAAAACACACATTGAAGTCCTAACCCCAGAATGAGAACCTCAGAATGAGATATAATTAGTTAGAATGAGATCAAAGGGAGTAGGGTGGGACCTTAACCCAATAGGATTTGTGTCTTTATAAGAAAACAAGGTGTGAAGACAGAAGCAGAAGTTGGAGTTATACTACTAACAAGCCAAGGAACGCCTAGGGCTACAGAAGCTAGGAAGAGGCAAGGAAGAATTCTCTTTCAGAGGCTTTGTGGGGAACATGGCCTTGACAACTCCTGTGGCTTCCAGAACTGTGAGAACATTAATTTCTGATTTAAACCTCCCAGCTTGTGGTACTTAGTTATGGAAGCTTGGAAACGGCTAGAGTTCTCCTTTTGCATTTTCAACCTGTTCTATTTACTATTCCTCTATCTCAAAGTTCCTTTACCTTGACCTCCTCAACTCAGAATTATGTTACTTTTTATTGCTCTGCGATTGTTTTCTCCTTTCTGGCTCACATGTCTAGATGTCCTATACATGTATGTTCCTTGTAGTTCCACCCTCAAACTTTGCTCTTTTTGTGCTAAGCTTCTCCTTGGGTTTCAGCTACCACACTCATGGAGATTACTCTTCAATTGAGATCATTGACTTACTGAGCACCTATTCAGGCTTAAGCATAGAATTATGTGATTCAAAATAGGAGAAAATAATACAGCTTTAGGACCAGTGAAATATTTAACCTCAATTTCCTGTCCTCCAGCTCCATATTACCTGCATCTCTACTGGCACCTCACCAGTCTCCCCAAACAATTTCCCACTTGGTTTACAATTTTGGTTAATTACTCCATCCGTCTTCTATTCCCCCAGGCTAGTGACCTTGGCTTCATCTTTGATTGTTCATTTTCCCATAACAATCAATCAATTTAATATGTACCCTATTCCATCATTTCCTTGTCCCTCCATAGCCATCTTTGCTTAAACTCACATTAATCCTCATCTGAAATATCCTGGAAACCCCTCTTTAGTCTCCATATCACTCACCTCTCTCCCTTGTGAGAATAATTACTCTTCCTCAAGCACAGCTGCGATTAGGCATTCCTTTAGTAAACCCTTGATGACTCCCCACTGACTGAAAAATTAAGTATAAATTGCCCACCCTTGAATCTAAGGTCTTCTATGACAAAGCCCTGATCTACTTTATCTCCCAACTCTACCCTCTGTATCTTACACATCAATCAAATTAGACGACTTCTGGCACTTCTCCATCTTCATATTTCTACATGTTATTTTTTCTACATATAAACTCAAGAGCGCTTTTTCTCCCTACTCCTCTATCCTCACTAGATGAAATCATATAGCCCTTCCACCAGATGGGATCCCTTCCTTTTTTGACCTCCATTACCCTTGATTTGTGCTTCTCTTGAGTTTGATTGTATTTGTACCATTTGAATCTTTGTCTTGTTCCCACAGCTAGACTGTCATATCCAACATAACAGATAAAGTCCTCGAATATTTGGAGAATGTGCCAAAAATGGACAGTGTGAGTTTCATTATAACTTAAATTAAATTAGTAATTCTAGGAGTGAGAACACCCTGGAGCACAATGATATTCCCTAAGAGCTCTTCATTAAAACATAGAAGAAGGAGTTGGCATGAGACTGAGATGCCACAGTGACCTGTCCTTTGAGATTTAGTGAGATCTGAAGGGAAAGGAAAATCAAATTTGAAAAAAAAGTGTGTTCCAAAGGAGACTGACATCTTCAGAGCATAAAATTATAAAAATAACAGCCAGTATTTATATATCATGTATTATGTACTAGACATTGTTCTAGATGTCCCACATATGTCAATTCACTTAATCCTCACAAAACCCCTTTTACTGATGAGGAAACCGAGCACAAAAGGGTTAAGCATCTGGCCCAAGATCACAGCTAATGAGTTGTGCAGCTGAACCCACATAGACTGGCTTCCCAGTGCATGCTCCCAAGATTGCTAGCTAGCCAGGCTCTTGCTATGCTGTAGGGACAGGAAGTAAGTCCTTCCCTTGAAATTGTGCTGAGCTCCAGGGCACATGCCACCTTTCAACTTGCATTATTCTGTCTAGGAAGCCATCCCCACATGTAAACCAATATCCCCAGAATCTCCATGTGTCACATCAAGCATACCTGAAGGGTCACACACACACACACACACACACACACACACACACACACCCTTACCCATGCAAGGGGCTGCTGCATGGGCTTCTATCCATCCTTGCTATAAGTCACCTCACCTGGGCTGCACTTGTTAATTTTGGGTGAATATTCTTCAGTTTAGTTGTATTTCCAATTTGGTCCTGGGATGAGGTGCATGACATACCTACCTATTCAGCCGTCATTTTCTTTGCTGTCTCTGCATGGGCTTTTAAACATGGAAATGGTGTCACTGCCCCTGAGTAGAGTATGAATGACAGCAAGAATGGCCACTCAGAAAGTGTAAAGGGTATGGGGTTTAGATATTCTGTCAGGGGGCTCTCTTTCCCCCAGACACCACCTGGCCCTCCCCCTTTTTGGCCCCTGTGACGGGGGCATGACCAGTGCTGGCAGGTAACATTGTGCTGAAACCCTACACCCAGTCCTCGGGCTCCCCACCCACTCCAGTTTCCCACTCCTTTGTCTCCTCTCCTTAAAAGGCGTCATGCTAGAAGCTGAACCGTGATAGAGCTGATGTACACACACCAAGGCTGGGTGGGCACACGGCAGCAGGAAGCATGCCTGCTTCACTCAACCCAGGGGATCATGCAAACCAGCATGGGTTGAGCTCCCATGTTGTACCAGGCACTGTTCTCAGGGCTTTGTATGTATTAATATACTGCTCTTCATAAACACTGCTCACTGAGCTGCTGCTCTTTTCTTCTTTCTACTTTCCCATTTTACATATGAGAAACATGAGGCACAGAAAGGTAGAGTGATGTTTACAAGGTCACACAGCTAGTTAGTAGAAGAGTTAGAACTTAAACTCATCCAGAGCCTTTGCTCTTAACCACAAACTTCACCTCCAAAAAAGGACATAGTTGTAGACATGTGAAATAGACCTGCAGAGCACTTTACAATCAGTTACAGTGCTTTCCAAAATACTAGGGGCTGAGCACCAGCCCCAGAAATTCTGACTCTTGTTCTGGCGTGGTATCTAAAAATCAAAAATGTCATAGCTCCCTCAGTGGATTCTAATGCTTTAGATTCGGGCTGGTTTGGGCATCACGTAAAGTGCATTCATTCATTCCACCATCCGATCATCAAATATCATATGTGCCAACATATAAGAAAATACATCTGAAAGGAGTCCCATCAAGTTTTGGCCAACTTGGACATGCGAGCTTTTAGAAATATAGACGATATGATCAGAATACCTATTTATGCTTTAGTTCTAATTTAGTCACACATATACCTTTAAAACCGTGCATTACACACTAAGAAATTAATTTAAAAACATTGCTTTTCTATCCTCATATTCCACAGAACAGTCTTATTTGAACTTCATATGCATCCTCTACCACAGTCTCGTTTTCACTTTCCTAAAGCCACAGCTGGTGACATCTGCACAGGTTTCTGGTACACATCACCTGCACAGCAGTTCATTGATTGAAACACACCAGTTTTCCCGTTTAGGTATCACATGGAGATTTCATCCCATGGCATAAAAAATGCATTTGCATAACATCAAGGAGTTAGATTGTCTGTGTGTGTGTGTTGTGGGTAGGGCTGGTGGTCGCTGATGGGCTGGGCTTACCCCTCACTCTGTTCTGATTACTCTGTGTCTCCTGAGCAACTGTTAGATAGTTCAGCTATTACTTATGCTGTGGACACATTCTGGATTTTAAAACCTATAAACCCCTTGCTGTTCTTTAAAGTGAATCTTAGAAAGGCTTAATTCCCAGTTAGAGAAAGACAAGTGCCATATGATTTCACTCATATGTGCATTCTGGTGAACAAAATGAACTACCAAACAAAATAGAACAGATTCATAGATAGAGAACAGACTGACAGCTTTTGCGGGTGGGGGTGGGAGGGTGCTGGGTTTGGGAGGGCTCCTTGAATAAGGTGAAGAGATTAAGGAAAAACAAAAGCAAAGAAACCTCATAAACACAGGCAACAGTATGGTGATTACCAGAGAGAAAGGTGGTTAGGAGGACGTAGAAGAGAATAAAGGAGGGATAAATGGTGATGGAAGGAGACTTGACTTGGGGTAATGACCACACAATACAATATACAGATGATGTATTATAGACTAGAAACCCTGAAACCTATATAATTGTATTAACTAATGCCATCCCAATAAATTGAATAAAAAAGAAAAAAATGCAAAATAAACGAAAAGGCTTATTTTCAATGACAGCCACACTTGCAGTTGTGAGGTTACCACTCAACAATGATAAATGGAGCTAAAACTAATAAATAATAGCTACATAGTAATTGAGCTAAAATTGTGAGATTACATACTCAGAAATTAATGGAGCTTAATTATTCAGTTTCTGTGCCTCTAGTTTCTTTCTAACTGAGTCCAGCAGAGGTGACCTCTATATGACTTCAGTTGGTGCAGTTTCTCCAACACCTGGGGTTTAAAATAAGGTAACTGAAGGCTGTGTCCTTTAATGTGGGACACTTTGTGAAGGTTCCATGATAAAGCAACTGAGTCTCCCAAAAGGCAATCCAGAGAGAGAGTTGGGAATCTCACTTTTTACTTGAGAATAGACAGTTTTTATTGAACACCAAAAGATGAGTAAGGCGTGGTTGCTTATAATTCTGCAGCTACCGGCCCAAGTGGCATCCCTGGAGTTTCTTTCCCTCTTTCATTGTCTGCGTCTCAGAGGTGACATGTAAGACAGCCCTCCTCCTCCTGTCTCACACCTCCACCTGCCCCCTCCTGCCAGGTGTTCCTGTCCCTGCCAGCTTCAGCTCCGGGCCTCAGCCTCAGCGGGCCTGCGGTGCAGTCCAGCAGCTGCTGGAAGGTACTCCTGCTTAAAAGGGATCAGACAAACCTCCGTAAGCTGCTTATTCTAAGTTGGGGATTGTTCTTCCTCATCATTTGATACAGGAAACAATTACTTCTTAGACTCTTTGAAAACCAAATGTGTAAAGAGAAATTAAAATCTAATTAAATGGCTGTAGGCAGTTCTGTCTGGGCTGCCAACTCTTAAGCCACTGCAGTTTGTCAAAGGTTACATTATCTCTCTGTCCCTGGGCGCATCAGGCTCTGCCTGGCTCGGAGCCCAGGGCTCCATCTCCAGCACCCTTTCACCTGCCCTGTCCTGGACCCCAGACCCACCTTGTTCTTGGGCAAAGATGCTGGTGAAGGGGCCACCTGTCTGCACTGCCACAGGGCCTCCTGCAGAGGGCAGGGTTTGCCCTAATGTTTAAGCTTCAAACCAGTGTTTGCCAACAGAGGTGCTTCTGGTCCCGTGCAGGACAATTCCTTCTGTGCACCTCTGGCAGGGGCAGGGGGCTGTACCCTGAGTGGAGAGTTACCACTGAGCCAACTCTGTTCAACTATCCTCATGTAGCTGCTGGCCAATAATCAGAAGCCTTCGGCCCCTCAGCTCCCCTATGACAGCTTCCTAGTCAGTGGTACCCCAACCGGTGCAGTTGCTACCGCTCTGCAATGAGATTCCTGAGTAAGTGGCTAGACGTTTTTACAGCAATTTGACATAGCCACAACCTTTTTATTGCATTTTGTGGTTGGAAATTCAGTTTGCAATGGATTGGGGTGGGGGGAAGTGGGCTGCTGCTTTGTATTGTGTGAAAAGTTCCATCCTCGACCCTCCTTGCTTATTCTAGATGCTGCTCTCGACCGGGCTTCTCCAGGCTGGATTGTGAGTGTGCTTTTCTGGTTTTGTTCGAAACGTGGTCTTTCCTCCCCTGGCCACATGTTTGCCCAGAGGGCGTTTTTGGTTGCAAGAAACAGAGGCTCATTCACATCGCCTGGAATGTGATATCCTGCCATAGAAAAGGGGGTGCAGGTGGTCACTGCAAAGGTTCAGTGGAGAGAGGTGGGGTGTGTATCTTTGAGAACTAACAGGGTCTAAGAGAGGTGAGGTCCTGGGGGCAGCTGCTCTCTGCCTCCCTCCAAGGCTGTGTCCCTCCTCTCATCATTATCATCATCTCTCTCTCTCCAGCTGCTTCCTCTGTGATCCTGGTTTCTGATCCTCTCCACCTGTCCTGCACTTGCCCATCAAGGCCTTTCCAACCTCATGGCCTCAGCTCCACCTGTGTAGAGTTGGGCTTGAAGTCCTCTAGTTTGAGGTTGGGGGAATCTGATGGGCTCAAGTCATCTCTTCCTGCCGCCCCTTGGTCTGAGCAGTCCAGGTGGCTGTGCTCGGGTCAGTTCCTCTGAAGGGGGGAGGGGCACAGAGCCACTTGGTAAAACGCAGACCCCCTGAGCAGCAGGGGCTGCAGAAGGGGCAGCTTCTCTGGGTGGCACCCTGGTTCTGTCTGTCCCAAACGCTCTTGCTCATCTCCAGTTACCCAAACTGGTGATATCAGACAGTCTGGCTCACTGCTGCCCACCCTGGTCACGGAGGGACTACCTGGGCAACTGCAGGGCATCACCTGTCCGCTAGCATGCTCCTGAAATGCCCGTTTGTAGACATTTCTCACCTTGGACCTCAGCGCTATTACTTAGCTGGTGAAAGAGAAGTCTAGGCGATCCCTGCCTCTGAGTGGTGAATAGCTCCGAGCGGGTTAATTGGTTTTCAGCTGATGAAATCACGGCAGCGCTATCCATTGTCGAAGCTTTTCGACAGCATAACCATTATTACTCCCTGGACACGTCTCCGTTCCCTTCTGAGCCATTTCATTTTCTCAGTCTTGTCGGAAATGAGCATTTGCATCAACATGTCAGCACCCCCTCGTAGCAAAGCCATAATGTTATTGTTTTCACACCACTGGCAGGAGTGGGTGCTGCAGAGGCTCCCACACGTGTCCGCAGGTTTACTGGCAGAGCCCCATCGGGGCCCAGTGGATGCCTGGGTAGAGACGCACTTCTGCCCTCCCCTCCCCCTCCCAGGGCCCTCTCCTGTGGCCGACTGGGGACCTCCTGACCAGAATGGATGCTCCTGTCCTCATAACCAGGCACTAGGCATTTAGATCTCACTGCTTGCCCTTCTCTGATTCTGGGATAAATGCGGCAATGGGCAGGACCTGTTTCCTCCATATTGTTAAGGTTCCTTCCGGCCGCTAGGGGGCAGCTCATGGGTTCCCTCATTCTATTTCTAATGGTGAAGGACAAGATGTTTCTTGCCTCTGGAATTAAGACTTTGAAGAACAAGATTAGACTCTGAGCCTAGAGACAGAAGTCAAGGAAGGACCCTGTACTGTGTTGGGTCTGGCCTCTGGGACCTGCAAAAGCTCTGGCTACCTGTGGTGGGTTACTTGGCAGGACCTTCTTCCTGGAGCATAGACACTGAGGTCCTCTCTGAGGTACCTCAAGGGTGAGCATGCTTCCTCTCTCTCTCTCTCTCTCTCTCTCTCTCTCTCTCTCTCTCTCTCTCTCTCTCTCTCTCTCTTGGTACCTTTTCACCTTAGAGATAGTAACCACTTTGCCTACCTCCTTTCTCCTGGCTTGGACCAAGCTGAAACTATGACTTTTGTCCTCTCTTGGACCAGGATCTTCCATTCTCATTCCTTCCCTCATAGAAGGAAATCCTGAGACAATCTATTAGAGATCAGTAGTTCCCCAAATCAGTCTCTTAGGAGACTCAATGTCTGATCTTCAAACAATGACCTTCGTTTTCCTTGACTATCTTTTTAAAAAATATATATTTTATTGATTTTTTACAGAGAGAAAGAGAGAGGGATAGAGAGCTAGAAACATCAATGAAAGAGAAACATTGATCAGCTGCCTCCTGCACCCCCCCCCCTTACTGGGGATGGGCTCACAACCAAGGTACATGCCTTTGATCGAAATCGAACCTGGGACCCTTTAGTCCACAGGCCGACGCTCTATCCACTGAGCCAAACCAGTCAGGGCTCCTTGACTATCTTTACACAGCAGTAACATGGGTACCAAAAGATGGCTGGAGAGAATGCATTCGCTATAAATTGTCAACCTAAAATGAGGGAGAGTCTCTAAAACTTTGGGGCAGACAGAAATAAGGGGGCCGAGGATTCAGGGGGTGCTGTCACACACCTATGTTGAGTGCTTGATAAATCAGCTGGTGTCCGAGCTGGTGGCTGAAAGTACACTGGGGCCCAGACATCGGCTATTTAGCATCAGAGTAACAGAGATGGGAAGGGTACAGCTTTTGCAGGGGAGCCAAGGACTCTGTCCCCAAGGACAGAGGCTAATCAAAGACACTAGGACCAGGTAATCTGTTAGCTCTGGGAGGCATATAACAGAGACTAATACCCCTAGGGCTATGGATACATTTGTAAATCTGATATTAATCCTCCATCCATTATTTATGACCCCAAATATAAATAATTCAGTGTGTCCACATTTAGCAGGTTTCTGCTTCAAAACTTTCTTTGCACTGGGTCTTGGCCACTGACATTGATCCAGGAAGGACTGTGGGGAAGCAGCTCAGCTCATGTTCCCTACGCAGGGTGGCTGAGCTGCTCACTGTGGGAAGTATTTCAACCCAGTCTCCTCTTTACATGGGCACTCATTTAGCATTACTACCCTCTTCCACTTACCTACCCATGTGATGAAGACAGGGGGCTCAATGATCTTTAAGGTTCATTCCAGTCTTGAGATTCTGAGGAGAAAAAGAACTAAATAAAATGATCTGTGGCCCAAAATGATTTCACTTGACTGGCCCAATCCTGGAGTCAGTCATGCCCAGGTGATTGGCTTCAGGCTCTGACTTGCCAAGGTGCTAGACACAATGCTAGGGCTGCTTGATGACCTAACTCCTTAGGTATCTACATGCTTGCATTGTGGAGCTCTATGTCTCTTTTTTCTGTAAAATAGTTAAGGTCAGAGATTTACATTTACCTTTATTTATTACTAGAGGCTCAGTGCACAAAATTCATGCACTGGGGGGGGGGGCGGTCTCCTCAGCCCAGCCTGCCCCCTTTCACATATTGGAAGCCCTCAGGGGGTGTCCTACTGATGGCTTAGGCCCACTCCCAGATCCCCTTGGGGAGCGGGTCTAAGCCACAGTCTGGCCTCCCTTTGTGGGAGGCGACCAGGCTAATCAGGGGAAGCCACCAGCCCCATCACCCCACTGCTGCAGCCACTGCCAGTCACTGCAGCCACCAAGGTGTTTTCATCAACACAGACTCCAGTCCCTTCACCATCAAAAAATGACAACTTTCTTTAGGCATTTTCAAGATGTGTCTTTCATAGGATATGACATTTCTTTCTTTTTTTTTTTATCCTCACCTGAGGATATGCTTCTATTGATTATTAGAGAATGTGGAAGAGAAGGGAAAAACAGAGAGAAACATCAAAGTGAGAGGAACACTTTGATTGGTTGCCTCCTGCATATGCCCTGACCTGGGCCCTGGCCAGGGAGGAGCCTGCAACCTAAGTATATGCCCTTGGTCTGAATTGAACCAGACCCTGCAGTCAGCAGGCTGAGGCATTATTCACTGAGCCAAACCAGCTACGGCAGGATATCACATTTCTTAGCCCTCCAGCAGTAGACCTTCATTTTTTTTTCTCCAGGAATGTGGTGGAAAACACTAGATCACCTTTAGGGATTCTTATTACCCAAGTTACTGAGAATATTACCAGTGGCATGCAGGGAGCTTAGCCAATGAGCAGTCAGAAAAGGTGTTTCCTCTGTAATTCACTCTGATCACCAGCTCCACCCCTGCCCCTCCAATCCCAGCTCCACCCCTGCCCTGGCTGAGGATGCAGGCTTAGGCAGGGGACCCCAGACTCCTGAAACCACTGGCTTCACAGAGCTCAGGCCTCTGCAATCACCAGCTCTGATCCTGCACCCCTGCCATCGCTGGCTCTGCCCTTGTCCCACTGGCCGCCTCTGGCCAAGCCTTCAGGCCTGGGCAGGCGAATCCCAGACCCTTGCTTTGCCAGCCTCACCAGTGCCCAGACCCCTGTGATTGCAGGCTCCATCCCTGTCCCTCCGATCGCTGGCTCTGCGGAGCCCAGGTCCCTGTGATCTCCAGCCTTGCCCCTGCCTAGGCCTGAGGCCTCTGGCCCAGGCCTTATGCCTGAGTAGGGCACCCTCATACCCCTCCAATCACTGGCTCCGCCCCTGCACCCTCCATTCACCATCTCTACCCTTGCCCATGCCTAAGGCCTCTGGTGAAGGCCTCTGGCCTGGGCAGAGGACCCCCAGCCCCCTCTATTCTGCCCCTCAGGCCCCCCGCTTCCCCTGTCACCTGCCTGACTAACAGGCCTGACCACTTCAGTGACGGGGCTGAGCTGGACTGGGCGCCTCCATCTTGTGTCCATGGGGGTGACCATCTTGTGGCTATGGTGGTGGCCATCTTGTGGCTATGGGTTCTGCCAACTTGTGGCCATGGAGGCGGCCATCTTTGTCATGAAGTGATGCCTAATTTGCATTTTACTCTTTTATTAGATAGGATGTGGCTATGGGAGCCTCCATCTTGTGTCCATGGGGGTGGCCATCTTGTAGCTATGGATGCTGCCATCTTGTGGCCATGGGTGCAGCCATCTTTGTCTTGGAGTGATGCCTAATTTGCATATCACTCTTTTATTAAATAGGATAGCATTGAGCACAGTGCCCAGCACATAGTGGGTTCTTTTGCACGAATAGTAAGTGAAAAAAATCACGAGGCAAGGATAGGGTTGCTGTAACTCCTACTCCTTTGTCAGTTCAGTCCATCTTCATTAGATTTCCCAGAAGTTCAGACCTCTGTCCTTCTCTCCAACAAGGCTGCTCTACCTCTTTCACTCTTATATGCCCAGATGATTGAGGAAAAAAAGAAAAAAACCCTGCAACTCTGAAAAGCTCTCATTTTAGTGTTTTTTTTTCTTGCCTGTGGTTGGAGTCGAGTTGACCCCATCTCTTCTTAAGAGTTGATCTCCCATTCCCTAGCTATGGAAAGAAGGGGAGATGGGGCTGCCTGGGCAGCACCAAGAATCTGCCAGCTTTGTGGCCTTGGGCAAGTCAAAACCCAATTGAATTGTTTATCTGGAAAACAAAAGGGTAAGACTCAACAATTTACAAGCCATTTTCAACCCACAATTCTTTATGAAACATGAGTAGGGAGACAGGCAGTGGGCCTACCTTGAGTAGTCCTGAGCTTAGTGGCATTCAGGATGGTGGAAGAATGTTGCCACAAACCCCAGATCCTGTGAGCAAATAACTTCACCTGCATTGCTGTGTGGGGCAGTGAAGGAGGCAGAAAAGGGTGGTAGGTAAGCTTTAGGCAAGAGACAGCATTTAGTAGTAGGAGTTCAAGTTGGAAGTCTCCTGATTCAACCGAAAGGGCACGTGTCTTTTTATATATTTTTTTTATTATTGATTTTTTTACAGAGAGGAAGGGAGAGGGATAGAGAGTTTGAAACATCTATGAGAGAGAAACATCTATCAGCTGCCTCTTGCACACCCCCTACTGAGGATGTGCCCACAGCCAAGGTACATGCCCTTGACCAGAATCAAACCTGGGACCTTTCAGTCTGCAGGCCAAAGCCCTATCCACTGAGCCAAACCGGATAGGGCAGGGCACGTGTCTATAGATCACATAGGAGAAAAAAGGAATCATTCTATTTTCAAAGACTTGAGCCAAGAGAGGCTTAATTACCTCTTTTGAGAGTGTGCTCTGCTTTGTGATCATGGGCACAGTTTTCTTTTAATTGAAATGCCTCTTGATGGGACCCATTTCTTCTCCTTTAATCTTCCAAGTTGATGGAGAAGCCCTAGCCATGGTTAGAAATCAGTTTTCCTAATTCGGTCTCCTCTTCCTCCAGGAAAAAATACCCTTATAACCATAGGGTTAGAAGCATTTCCTCTATTGTCTCTGTCTCTTTTCAGCATCATTTCAATTGATATTCCTTCTTTTTAAAATACAGTGATCTCATATTAAGTGTAGCAGCCTTCTGCAATAGATATAGGTGTGTCTTCTCTTATCCTGCCCCCAAATTGCATGTTTGCTTTGAAACAACACCAATTTCTACCTTAATGTAGCTGCTGTTTCACTATGATTCTCAGATCATTTTCTCCTCAGAAATGTCTGTCTCCATTGTATGGTGCTCTGCATATTTACATGTAATGGCATATAATGACACTGAGAAATAGTAGACGATGGTGATTGGGATGTTCATAATGAAAATGAAAAAGGAATGATGATAGCCTATTGTTGGTGACAGTGAATGGTGTTCTTGGGATGCAGGATGCCTGCAGAGGCATCCCCAGGCCAGAGTGCTCCAATCCCAGGAAACTATGGAGGGTCTCGGGCAAAGCATTCAGCATTGTTCTGTGACAACTTGCTTGGTCACAATTACCTCTAATCTCCTGATTTTATTCAAAGCGTAAGACTGCAGGTTGACACTCTATCCACTGAGCCAAACCGGTCAGGGCAGCATAGGACTAGTCTCAGACACACAGAGAGAAAAGCCAGAGAAGACAAGTGGGTGGAAACCTCACTGAGGGCTGGCTCTGTGTCCATCAGAGGCAGCTCTGCAGCAGAGCCCACCTGAAAGGACTCCAGGGTGAGGGCCCACTCTGATGCGGGTGGATGGTGAGTGCATTACTGTGGCCGCAGAAGAAACCCCATCCCAGTCTCTCTGCCTGCCCAGGCTCCTTTGCAGCTTCAGTCTCCCCACATATGAAAAGGAAATCATCCTGCCTCAGAGTTACTCCTCTATGGGTGGTTGGGGGTGCCAACAACTGCTGAGTTTTGTTAAAGATATCTTTGATGCTTTCTGGGGTCTCTTTCCAC
>PVJC01029644.1:0-21726 GCA_004026665.1 Murina feae | reverse complement strand
TAGTTTTGTAGTTATGAGTATACAAAACACAATTTATTCTTGTATTATTCATTAATTATTGTATTATTTGTTTGTATTACAATGCAAACCAATTTTTTCTCACCCCTGTATATCATTTGTTAAACAAGGCATTTTGAAAAGTGATTTTTACTGTATGCAATATTTGCTTTACATGCTGAGTTTAGTTGACTAAATCCCAACTACACTCCTCTGTAGGCCTAAAAACATCATTATGCACAAAGGATTGAAGCTTGTAAGCTCCCCCAAGCTCCTTGGGGGTGGTGGTAAAGAAATTTTGATTTGGGAGGGGTAGGAAATTGAGCAAATACAAAGAACAAGGGAGAAAAACAAACAGCATTAACCGCACCACTCCAGAGATGACAACTAATAATAGTTTGGTATGTATCCTCCTAGTTTCATTTATTTAATACAAATAGGATAATCACATATTCTACACTATGCCTGCTAATCTGGTTAGGGCTTACAAACAATGTGCACCACCTAAGGTTTCTTTGACCATTTCCTTCTTTTCACCCATTTGGTTAGTGCCTGACCTGCACTACTTACCCCTCCACATTCAGACTGAGAAGAATACCCCACTGTGGGATGTGGGGTATAGCTTCTTGAGTAACTGCCCAGGGGCTATGAGCTATTCCCAGGGAATAGAAGAAATGGGAGCTTGGAAGGAGCTAGTCAAATAGATCTTTCCTTCTTTCCCTCTCTTCTGGAATTCTTTCAAGTGCAAGTCCTCCTAGCAAAACTTCTAGAGAAATACTGTGTGCTGAGTGAACACATATGCTGAGTGGCCTGCTGTGGCTCTTCATGGCTCCTTGTGAAGCAGTAATCACGCTAGATAATGCATCAAACTTGTGTCTTTCCTTACCTTCTTTTTTCTGTTATCCACACTGCCCTAAATTTGTCTTTCCCAAATAAAGTTTAATATCTTAATCCTTGCCTCAGGTTCTGATTTCTACATGACTTAGGATAAGGTAGAATAAGCTCAATTAAATATTGTGCAGATTTTCTTATGTTATTAAATAATTTTGGCATCCTAAATTATCTCTATTAAGTATTATTTTAATAACACCCCTTATTGGGGATTAAGCCTGCAAAACCAGGCATGTATCCTGACCGGGAATCGAACCCGGGACCCTTCAGTCCCTGGGCCAGCGGTTATCAACCTGTGGGTCACGACCCCTTTGGGGGTTGAACGACCCTTTCACAGGGGTCGCCTAAATACATCCTGCATATCAGATATTTACATTATGATTCATAACAGTAGCAACATTACAGTTATGAAGTAGCAACGAAAATAATTTTATGATTGGAGTCACCACCACATGAGGAAGATTGAGAACCACTGCCCCAGGCCAACGTTCTAACCACTGAGCAAGCTGGCTAGGGCAATTTGTCACTTGTTTTTTTCCCTTTATTGATTAAGGTATTGCATATGTGTCCTTATGCCCCATTATCCTCCCCACCCCCCACTCGTGCCCTCACCTCTCTGGTGTCTGTGTCCATTGATTAGGATTTGTCACTTTAAAGGTTCCCAGAGAGTCATAGACATTCATGAGATTTATTAGCTTTTGCTTCTCTTCATGACTGGGATTCTGAACTATTGTTGAATTAAAGGGAAAATCACTGGAATGCATTATCTCCAATAGTTTGATCTTGAGAAAATGATAATATTTACTTATATAAACTTCCACAGAACAGAAAATTAATCCTTTCAACATCCTATATAATAAAAGACTAATATGCAAATAGATCAAATGGCGGAACAACCGAACAATCAGTCACTATGACATGTGCTGACCACCAGGGTTTGTGAGCAGAACATGATGAGCAATGGCTATGGCGGGATGGTGGAGCAGGTGAGTGGAGCACCAGACCAAGGTGGGGTATCAGTCGCTGTCATTGGGGTGAGCCTCTTGTGGTTACTGAAAATTCTTCCCTCCCACGCGGCACTCACACCTGCTGCCAGTGCTGGTTCCAGTCATTCTGCGCTATCACTGGATGTGAGTGGTGGCTGCTGGCCCTGATTGCTCCTGAGGGCTTCTACACCTCCCCCTGCTCCTGAGGGGTGATCAGGGCAGCAGCAGCTGCTCGCACTCGCTGATGGTGCTGGCCCTGCTCGGCCCCAATTGCTCCACGCCCTCAGTGGGTGTGACCAGAGCCCGTGCAGAGATGGGCTGACACCTGCCCCTGTGCCTATCGCAGCCTCTGGGCCCACAGTTCCTTTCAAGGTGCATGAATTTGTGCACAGGGCCCCTAGTATACCATAAAAATCCAGTTTCTCATTGTTTTATTAGTGTTCTTTGTGCTTGGTTTATAGAAATTCATTAGTACCCTTAGGAAGAAGACCTGTGTTAACCTTTTTGGGAATAACTATTTTTAGTTTATGACATTTTCTTGATCTCTAGGTAAGTATTATTGTCTTTTTTTATGTTCTTCAGGCAATTTTTTTCAAGACATGGATGGATTTGTTCTGTTTACTTATACTTATCAAAGTACTAGTCCATTCTCAGGATAATGGCCCAAATTAAGTGACAAGTATTTGACTACAACCCAGAGAAAACTAACCAGGCCACAACTTGCATAAGCTATGACCTTGACTTCTACCTAGGGAACAAGAAATATTCTCTTTTCCTTTGTCATACAAAGGGATTAAACGGGGGAGAGGAGAGGAATGTGTTGCTCGGATAGATTGTGTCATTTTTCCCAGTACTAGCTCCTTTACTGATGAAAAATTGATGTCCTTGCTTATTGACATTTGACTTGCTGGGCCTGCTACCTTGAAAGTAGAATTTACAATACCACAACATTGACTTTAGGCTTGGACATCTGATGTATTTTATCCAATGGGATGTGAGTGGACATGATATGTGCCATATCTGAGTATCACAAACTTCCATCATTTCTTTTGTCTTTTCTGTCCTTGAAATGGGTCTGTCCCAAACAGAGGCTGCTCCTTCAGTCTGGTCCTAAGAATGGAAGCACACATGGAATTGCGACAGCACACCTACAGGTGCCAACATATATGAGCAAGAAATAAATGATTGTTGTGATCTTGAGATTTTTGAGCTTGCCTGTTTTACGATAGAGCTGACTAATACACCTGCTTTCTCAAGGTGTGAAGAGGGACCTTGGGATATTCTAGGGTAGGAAGTAGAAATCTTATAATTATGTTTCCTATGTGTCTTCAAAACTACAAGGAATTTGAGAGATTATTCACATCATTTGCTTCAAACTTTTTGTCCACAACTCACAATAAAAATTAATTTTACAGTATTACAGTACACTCAATCATATATGTTCATATGTGTGCATACACATAGTATATATGGGAACACATATACACAACATATGTGTAAATAGCTATACGCATGGAAACAAATTTCAAGAAACAATCCTTACTCTTATGTGTACTCTAATGTTTTCTATTCTGGTTTATTTTTTTTAAGTGTTTTTGGTGTGCTGAATCAATTTTATAGTTCATGAATGGGTCTAGATCTATAGCTCAAGAACCCCCACTGATTTAGAGAAAATCTTTCATTATAAAATGATGAGCTAAAAGTGTATTCATTCAGTTACACTGCCATTATTTAGAACTTCACAAAATTTAGACGCACTTGTAAAGTTCATACACTTTAATATTTTTGTCTATTTTTAAGGGAAGAATGGAGGCCACTCAGCTATGAAATTAAGAGAATTAAAGTTAGTCACTGATTTACACCTGGAAACTGATACACAGGTATTAAAATTAGCTGCTGAAGAAAAACCAGGGTCAAAAGATACACGTAGGAAAAAAACCTTGCAGAATTGCAGAGATTGGCCAGAACAAACCAAAGATGAAATCTCATAAAATGTATATTAGGGTTAAATAAGTCTACATTCAATAGTTTTTTATTTTGTGATTTATACAGGATGGGGCAAAAGTAGGTTTATAGTCGTGAGTATGCAAAACAGCTTATTCTTGTATTTATTGATTATTGTATTATTTTTCATACAAACAATTGTAAGTACTTTAGCATCACTGTATATGTACATGAGAACTTGTGTTAATCATCATGTTCAACTCTTCCATATCCATTTATATTTTAAAAATTTACTTGTTCTATTAATTACTGATACCTGTTTTAAAATTTCTCAGTCTGCATACGGTTTTGTGTATTTCTCCTTGTTTTTCTATCAATTTTTGCTTTATTTTGGCACTATATTAGATACAGATTTAAAATGGCTTTATCTTTCTGGTAAACTATACCTCTGGTCTATATAAAGTGATTATCTGTATCTCTGGTCATACATTTAAATTTACATTATATTTTGGCTTACATATTTTCTGGTAGCACTATATCTACCCTAGCTTTCTTTTGATTAGTATTTGCATAGTGTATTTTTCCTATACTTAGCATTAACATTCCTGTATCCTTAGTTTTTACATATTGTATTTTAATTAAAATTTTAATTAAAATCTAGTTCTCTTGATTAATATGTGGTTTTCCTAAGAATCTTTGTTATTTCACTGGGGTATTGGATTAATTTATACTTAAAGGAATTAATAATAGGTTTTGGTCTTACCCAGTCATCCTATTTTGTACTTTTTTATTGCCTTATTCCTGTTTGAGTACTTTTTAAATCATTCTCTTTCCTTTCTACTAGCTTGAAAAGTTACATTTTTCTTTTAGTGGTACGAGCTGTATCTGTGCTTCTCTGAGACCGAGTTTGGTGTTCATCATTTGCATCCGTGCAAACGATGCCAAATACCTTTACTGTTATTCTGACCTTTCCCTCTTCCTTCCGGCTTCAGGATTTCTGTTTCACTTTGCTGCTCGGTAGGTCGCTGGGCATTTCAGATATTCCGCTTCTGGTTCACCATATGGACAGGTTAATGCCAGCTGGCCCAGACACACAAGCTTGCACAGTCACTTTGGTGGGGACCTTTCCAGGATCCCGAAAATTTAGGTGGGTCCACAAATCTCATGAGTATTGGCGGGACCGCCTGGCAGTTCATGGGTGTCTCTAGGGACCCACTGAGTGAGGTGCAGAGATGCCAGGAAAGGGAAGGCTTGGGCGGGGCTGGGATGTCTGTGTGAAGATACAATTATGGCTCATTTTTGAGAACTCATGTAATTTATGGTATGAAAGATTAAGCACTGCGTGCTTGCCATTGGCTGCTGGTGACGAATGCACCATGCATGCCATGGAGAGAGTGTACAGACAGACACTGAAGGAAGAGGTGGGGTCCTGCTTCCACTCACTGTTGGCACTTTTCACCCCTAGGCCCTGACACTAGTCTAGTTGTTCACTGCCAATGTGACCTCTACAGCACAGTATTATTAGCTATAGGCACGGTGCTGTATAGCAGATCTCCAGAACTTACCTGTCTTACATGACTGATACTTTGTACCCCTGGACCAATATCTCCCCATTTTCCCCTCCCCCAATGCCTAGCAACCACCATTCTACTCTCTACTTCTATGAATTTGACTATTTCAGATTTCACATAGAAGTGAAATCACCCAGTATTGTATTACTCAGGCTCCATTTGGGGTACCCTGGGCATGGTGCAGGCAGGGATGCCTGTCCTGAAGACTTAGCCTGTCCTAATCTGAGATCCACCCCCACTGTGGGGGTGCAGAGCTTTGCATTTCCTGAGAGCCCACAGTCTGGAAAGGACAGGGAGGCCTGGACATGGCCCCTGTGAAAGCAGACACTCTCATCCCCCATCCACAGATCTGGAGCCCACACACCTCCTCAGTAGTGTCTTCTTCAGTTGTAGAAAATGCCCTAAAAAGAAGAGATGCCACCCTTAATTGAACTCCCAGCACCATTCCACTGTCTTCCTTCCCCACTGCTGACTTCTGAATGTCTAACTCTCATGCAGTAGAGCTTGCAGCCTGTGCACAGGGTCAGGGCGTCTGTGTCCTTGTCATGTTTCCTGGTTCTGAGGACCAGGCTCCTCTGAGCCCTGGGGCAGAGCCTGGGCCCCTGGATCCTGAAGGGCCCACTGAACCAGGAAAAAGAAGAAGGGCCAAAGCCGGCGAGGGTCAGCCTCCCCAAAAGGGTGCTCATAGGGACCAGCCAAAGTCACCCAGGGCCCTGGGCCTGTGCAGCGTCTTTAGTGGAAAATACTGCTGCATATTTTTAGATTTTCATTTTCCTTTCTATAAGAGAAGACATACAAGAAAGGAAAAAAAAGAAAACATGATTTTCAATTAATGGTGTCTTCTTTTATAGAGAGAAAAAGAGGAACACCCAAAAATATGTGTAAATCAAAATGTTTATAGTATATACCCCTTTCTAATAGTATTTATTAAAATGTTAATTTGGTAAACATCAACCCTGAGAATAACTATCATAATACTTGCATACTCACAAACTCTCAGATCTATAGTGTACTTTTATTCCAATGACATGTATTCTGATTGGCTTAGCAGATCAAGTGAGGACCTCTAGATCTGAGCTTTGCCAAAAATGTTTTCTTTCTTTTTTATTTTTTAAATTAAATTTTATTGGGGTGACATTGGTCAACGTGAACATATAGGCTTCATGTGTGAATTACTAAGTTATAGAATGTGTATATAGCACCATGAGCCCACCACCCAAAGTCAGATCCTCTCCTGTCACCTTACATTAGGATCCCTTTTCCCCCGACTCCCTCCCTCTGGCAGCCTCCACACTGCTGTTTGTGATGCTAAGTCTGGCTTGCGTGTGAGCAGTAAGGTGGACTTTGGTGGCCAGAGAAAGCCCTCAGACACACAGGTTCTGGAAGTTGGGAGACATGGCATAGAGTGAGGAGGTAAGGTCTGAGGTAAAAGGTTGTGGGCTGGGCTGCAGGGATGTTGAGGGAAAGCTTTTTCCATAGCAAGTGAAAGCACTCTCACTGTTTCAAAGATGGAAGTGATGCATGGGAAAAAAAGTGCGATCATTCTAAAACTCTCTTAGAAATAGATTTGTTGATGATAGCCATTCTGACAGGTGTGAGACAAGTGCTGGAGAGGATGTGGAGAAAAAGGAACCCTTGCTCACTGCTGGTGGGAATACAGATTGGCGCAGCCTCTGTGGAGAACAGTATGGCGTTTCCTCAAAAAACTAAAAATGCAACTGCCATTTGACCCAGTGATCCCACTTCTAGGAATATATCCCAGGAAACCAGAAACACCAATCAGAAAGGACATCTGCATCCCTATGTTCACAGCAGCACAATTCACCATAGCTAAGATTTGGAATCAGCCTAAGTGCCCATCAGTAGATGAATGGATTAGAAAACTGTGGTACATCTACACAATAGAATACTATGCTGCAGTAAAAAGGAAGGAACTCCTACCATTTGCAGCAGCATGGATGGAACTGGAGAACATTATGCTACGTGAAATACGTCAGAGAAAGATAAATATCACATGCTCTCACTCATTTGTGGATTATAATGAACAACATAAACCGATGAACAAAAACTGTAGTAGAGACAGAGAAGCATCGATCAGATGCTCAAAACTCAGAGGGAAGGTAGGGGAGGGTGGAGGTGAGGGGGAGAGATCAACCAAAGGACTTGTATGCATGCATATAAGCATAAGCGATGGATGTGGATGGACAACAGGGGGTGAGGGTGAGGGCAGGAGTGGGGGATGAGAGGATATTGGGGGGATAAGGACACATTTGTAATATCTTAATCAATAAAGGGGAAAACGTAGAGTAAGATGGAAAGACTGGGTTAGTATCAGTAGAATTTTCTCACTGCTGGTAAACATACACATCATAGGAGCTAGTACATTTCCTGTGGGAACACAAGATGGTGCTGTTCTCTAAGTAGAAGTCAACAGCTAGATTTTTTTTTTTTTTTGATGCTGATCTATTATTGCAATTTAGCACACAATTTAAAAACAATTGGGCTTCAATCAATCAAAAAGTATTTTCTGAACACCCATTAAGTGCCAGAGTTAGGCCTGAAAGAGAAAGGAAAATAGTATTAAGAAGGGAAAGACAGCAAAGCACAAAACGGAACCAGCAGCAGCTTTCCATTTGAAAGCAGCCCGGGTTTTTCCTGTGTTTAGAGAATCTTTAGAGAATTTTGGTGGTATAAAAATTTTATTTTATCATGAAAGTGATTTGTGTTGTAAACATAGTATCAGTTTTTTACTATATTATTTCTTCAATGTTATATATTCCGTTACTAGTTAACTATGATGAAATTAAAAACCATGTTTTCTATAGAATATGATTTTAATATTCTTGTCAAATATACCTTCTCTATGAAGCTTTTCCTATTAAATACCGCCAGCTTTAATTACTCCAAACTTCTCTTATTACCCCGAGTAACTCTAGGGAGTCCTTAAAGCAGTGCTTCTTAAACTTTCTAAAACTATATTTTTTGTTGATTTCAGAGAGTAAGTCCGGGGGTGGGGGTTGGGGAGAGAGAGAGAGAGAGAGAGAGAGAAAACAGCCATGAAAGAGAATCATTAATTGGCTGCCTCCTGCATGCCCCACACTGGTGATCTAGCCTGCAACCTGGGCATGTGCCATGACCTTGAACCAAACTGTGATCTCCTGGGTCATAGGTTGACACTCAACCGCTGAGGCACACCGGCTGGGCTGCTTCTTAAACTTTTATGTTCATAACAGGAACCTGGGAATCTAGTTAAAAAGCTGATTCTGAGTCAATGATCTAGGGTATGGACTAAGAATTTGCATTTCTAATAGTTTCCCAGGTGCTGCTACTGTTCCATTGACCACACTCTGGAGTAGATTTTTTTTTATTGTAAATAGGGTAGTTGAACGTGTTTTGCAATGGTTAGAAACATGTCTTAACAAAAAAAGAAAAGAAAAGAAAGATGTCTTAATTCTAATTTCCTGTAGAAAAATTCTTCCTTCCTTTGCAACTCTTCCTCTGTCTCTTTCAACCTCCGTTCCCCCTGTCTCCGTCACATTCTTATAACTAACTGTGTGTTGCATACAGTAGTAACTCAATAGAGGCAGATGATGATTGGGAAAGAAACTGTATCCTTCTAAAACATGGGATATTGATAGTTTCCATTTGGCCCTCTAGAGTCATTCTCCTGTTGTCTTTACCATGCTCCACACCCTATGATGCTGGCCTACATGGATCTCATCAAGGTGCTCCCTTGTCCTCTGGCTGCTAGGTAGATTCAGCCCATGGTGGCCCCAGAAGAAGGTCAGAGAGAGAGTAAGATTAGAAATTGATCTCCTGCTTCCCTCCCTGCAAGTTCACCTTGGGTTGGCTGAGACTTTCTGTTGAAAGTCAGTAACCTTCACACACACTCTCTCCTTTGGGGTTTTGGAAGCTGTTCCCTTCGCTTCTCCCTTCAGAACTAGTGGTTGTGACTGCCCTTATATTATTAGCCCCGGGCTACCTCTGTGCCGTTGCCCACACCTTTAAAAAGATTTATTTTGTAAATAAATCCTCCTCAAATTAACCTAATTTGAGTGTGCCTACCTATTGGGACCCTGACTGAAACAATTACCACTGATTTGGGAAATATAAATAGGTAGAATTTGAGCTGTAGGAAGACATAAAATAACAGAACTTGAGCCAAATAGAAAAGGATTGATTTTGACAAATATTTAATTACTTTACAATTTCAGGGACATGCCAGTATTGCATGATGTTATGAAATTTGGCTTAAGTTTTTCATTAGCTCTTTGATGTTTCAAATATTCAGACAAATTCTTCTATGTGTCCGGTCAGTATGGGGCAGAGTCTAAGTTTGTTGTAGCTAAGCAGGGGCTCCTGGCTTGTTAGAGATTTCCCAAACTGCTGGTCTCTTGTCCTCATTGTAATCGATGACAGACAACAGAAATAATAAATTTAACTCGCTCTGAAAAACAACAGTGGTAATTGTCTCTCTTTGACTCACCCTTTTATTTCAATAGAGTAGCTTTGCTATCCTCTCATCTGAGTCCAATGTCTGTGCATATGTATGTGAGTATAAAGTTACTGAACCCAAGTTTTTAAAAATATATATATTGTTATTGATTTCAGAGAGGAAGGGAGAGGGAGAGAGATAGAAACATCAATGATGAGAGAGAATCATTGATAGACTGCCTCCTGCACGCCCCCTTGCTGGGGATGTGCCCTTGACCAGAATTGAATTTGGAACCCTTTAGTCCACAAGCTTATGCTCTAGCCGCTGAGCCAAACCAGCTAAAGCAATTCAATTTTTTAAAGCTTTTTTGTAGTCTAATTGTAGGAAATCTCACTTTATGTAAAATGTACCATAATCATTTAATTTGCATCTATTAAAATGTCAAAGAGTGATCCGTCTTGAATTTGACCTGGAATATTCCAGGGTGATAAAGTTTTTAGTTCTCTTAAATGTGGCAGGATTTTTTTCTTGGCTCTATCGATTACTTCTCCATTAGACTCTAACACTTGAGGCTACAAATTCATTTTTTTTCTAAATAAACAGTCATGGTGTTTACCAGAATTTTATTACTACAGCAGAGACTTCATCATTGGGATTTTTTTTAATGGTAAAATTTCATGGCCTGTTTACTCAGAGCACCAGCTATGTAACAAGGTATTTTTTCTTCTTTTATAGTTATTGTCAAAATAGATGCTAACATAGTTTCAGTTGCTCATGCTATCATGGTTAGCAGGAACTTTTCCCTTTGAGACAATTAGGAAATCTAGTTGGAATGTTTAGAAAACTAAACAACCATTGATCACTCAGTAATTGATTTATTCTCCACTTACTCATCCATTCCCCATCTGGTTGAGGATGAGTGCTAAAGTGGATGGATAGGAACGATAAATAATCTGTTTCTTTACAGGGCTCATCTTCTTAGATGAATAGTGCCTATACACAAATTAATTGTAATTTATTTTAGCAGTGATAAGGCTACTAGGTACATGACCAACCTGACTGGGGAGAGGGGCTGGTGGGAAGGGCCTCACAGAAGAGTTGGTATCTTGAGTGGGGTTTTGAAGGTTGACTAAGAGATAAAGAATGGCAAGTAGCCCTAGTTGGTTTGGCTCAGTGGATAGAGTGTCGGCTCTCAGACTGAAGGGTCCCGGGTTTGATTCTGGTCAAGGACATGTACCTCAGTTGCAGGTTCCCCGGCCCTGGTCGTGGTGCATGCAGGAGGCAACCAATCAATGTGTCTCTCTCACATCGAGGTTTCTCTCTGTCTCTCTTTCCCTTCCACTCTCTCTAAAAACCAATGGAAAAGTATCCTCAGATGAGGATTAACAAAAACAAAACAAGAGTGGCAAGTAGGTAGGAGCCAATTTATAATAAGTCATACCTTCTGCGAAGAAAGGTGATTTTCATCCTGAAGACAATGAAAGGATTTCATCTAGGGAAGAGATGTGATCAAGTATATGTATATATTTTATTGATTTTTTTATAGAGAGGAAGGGAGAGGGTTAGAGAATTAGAAACATCAGGGAAAGAGAAACATCAATGCTTCCTTCTGCACACCCCCTACTGGGGATGTGCCCGCAACCAAAGTACATGCCCTTGACCGGAATCGAACCTGGGACCCTTCGGTCCCCAAGATGATGTTCTATCCACTGAGCCAAACTAATTAGGGCAAGTTTATATTTTGTAAAGACCTTTTTCACAGGGATTTAAGGGGTGCACTGGAAGGGAGGGGTGGAGTTGTGTGTGCATAAGGCAGGAGGTAGGAAAGTAACTGGTTGCTACAGAAAGAGCTCACACAAGAGCTAAAAACAGCCAGAACCAAGGCTATAGTGGTGAAAATGAAGAGAAAGAGGCAGATTCAAGAGCTAATTAGGAGATAGAGTTGGCAAGTGAAAGTATTGCTGAGATAGGGAGCATACAAAAGAGAATATGATGGGAAAATGGATGGGGAGAAAAGATGAGTTTACTTTGGGATTCTTTGAGGCTGTGGTACCCGTAACAGACTACTAGAGTACTAGACAACCCTGGAGTTCAGAACATAAATCGGGAGTAGTAGACACATGTTTGAAAATCAGGGAGTTGTTAAAACCAGAGGAAGAGATGGGATGTATGAGGGGTTGAGTGCAGAGCAGAGCTCTCCAAAATATTTTTCTGTCTCCGTACCTTTTTTTTTTCTCACCCAAAAAAATTTTCCCATTGATTTTTAGAGAGAGTGGAAGAGAGAAGGAAAGACAGAAATATCAGTGTGAGAGTAACACATTGATTGGTTGCCTCCTGCACGTATCCCAACCACGGCCTGGGCCAGGGAGGAGCCTGCAACCAAAGTACGTGCCCTTGACCGGAATTGAACCCAGGACCCTTCAATCCACAGGCTGACGCTCTATGCACTGAGCCAAACTGGCTAGGGCTCCATACCTTTCTTTAAAAAAATTATTTTTATGGATTTTAGAGAGGAAAGGAGAGGCAGAGAGAGAGAGAGAAATATCAGTGGTGAGAGAGAAGCATGGATTAGCTGCTTCCTGCATGCCCCATACTGGAGATCAAGCCCACAACCTGGACATGTGCCCTGACTGGGAATAGGACCATGACTTTCTGGTTCATAGGTCGATGGTCAATCACTGAGGCACACTGGCCGGGCTCCATACCTTCCCTATGTGTCAGCTTCTAATCTAATATTGCTAATTATAGGATGACTAGAGGCCCAATGCACGAAATTTGTGCAAGGCAAGCTGAGGCAGCTTGCCTCGGCCCTCACAGCCCCAACTTCGTCCGGAAGGTCGTCCAGAAGGATGTCTGGAAGATCATTTGGCTGTCTGGTTTCATTAGCATGTTATGCTTTTATTAATATAGATTGCCATGGGTCAGGAAGTGGGAGAGAAATGCCCTGAGCTCAGTTGAGAATCACTAGAAGAGGGACCTAGAAGTTGCTTATGAAAGTAGGAAAAGAATGAAGAAAAAGCGAAGTACCAGAATCCAAGGAAAGAGTTTTAAGAAAGCAAAACTCAGTCACTTATTGGGATAGGTTGATTTAAATTTAAAAAAGAGAGAACATTGAAAAAAATTAAAAACATGTGCAGTGATAACCAGACTTAAACAGAGGTCTAATTTTAGCATGGAACATGAGGCTTGAAGTCAGAAATAATTGAAAAAGACCCCCAAGCATTTGAAATGATTGTCACAGACTGCTTTGCTCAAACCATATGTCTTTGATAGGCTCATCTTCACTTCATTTTGAGCCATCTTAGCTATTTTTAATACCAGCCAGAAGTACTTTGACTACGTATTTAGAATTATTTACTTGAGAATCTGCTTAATTTTTATGTCTTCTATTCTGAAACTTTTTCTCTCCGGTAAAATCAGGAGTACAAAGCCTGCTTTTCTAGTAACATAATGATATACTAAAACTCCTGAGAGTGATATTCGAATTCAGGATCCAGGCGTGGAAATGATAGCAAAGTTCCTTCTCTCTGCGTTGTAGCTAACATTTGGTGGATCCAATTTGCAAGAACTGCTCCATGAGCCTGAGAGTGCTACCTCCAGGCTCCCGCTGCTTCTAGTTTTGCTGCTATTAATCAGACATTGCGCTCTCTAGCAATAGGGATGTCACGCTATGCCATACTTGAATCAGCAGAGAATAAAAGGAATCAGGTTACCTATAAAGAGCTTCACAAAAATGTTACTGGAAGCACGTGCTTGTGCATAGATACCTGTGCTTATGCCTGATTCAGTCCTGTGAGGCCAGGCTGGGCCTGCGAGGTTCCTTGTCCTGGCTGCTTGTGCGGGGGGAAGTCCTGGGACCCTGCCAAGGGGTCTGTCACTCAGCTGTGTGCCAAGACTGGGTGAGAAGGCTTGGGAGGGTCTAGAGATTAAAGCATAAAGATCATGACTTCAGAAGTCAATGGAATTGGGTGGGAAGTGCTGCACACAAGCTTGAAAAACAATGGAGTACCCAAATCTGGATAGTCATTATAGAGATGGGATCCAAATGGAACTGATGCCTACCTCTTAGAAGTAGGCAGTGGCCAGAGGATTAAAAGTCATGTATATCCCACTAAGGAAGTTTGATTTTTATCCTAAAAGCAGTGGGAAGCCATCTGCTCTTTCATATCTTTGGTTAAAATATGGCACAGGATATCCTAGGGTTTCTCTGCATCCATTCAGGTTTATTGAGATACTAGAGGCCTGGTGCATGACATTTGTGCACTGGGGGCAGGGTGTGTGTGTGGGGGGGCCTCTCATCCCGGCCCATGCCCTCTCGCAGTCTGGGATACCTTGGGGGATGTCCGCCTGCTGTGGAGGCGGGAGAGGCTCCTGCCACTGCCACTGTGCTCACCAGCCCTGAGCCAGGCTTCTGGCTGAGCGCACTGACCACCAGGAGGCAGCTCCTGCATTGAGCATCTGCCCCCTGGTGGTCAGTGTGCATCACAGTGACTGGTCCTTCCACCATTTGGTTGATTTGCATGTTAGCCTTTTATTATATAGGATAATTTACATATACAAAACTCACTCTTTTTAGTGTCTAGTTCCATAAGTGTGGAGAAACACAGTCATGTCACAACCACCATAATTAAGCTACAGAATAGTTACATCACCCACGTCATTCCCTTGGCGCCATTTGTAGCCACCTTTTCCCTCCACCATCTCCTTCTGGCAACTACTGGTAGGTCTGTTCTCTGCCCCTAAAGTTTTGCCATTTGGGCCCATTCACTGTGGAAGACAGTTTGGCAGTTTCTTCTAAAGTTAAACATACACTTACCACATGACTCAGCAAGCCCACTCTTAAGTATTTACCCTCAAGAAATAAAAACTTAACGTTAACTAAAAAACTTATATATGAATATTTATAGCTGCATTCTTCATAATAGACCCAAACTGAAAACAACTCATTAAGTCTTTCAGTAGGTGGATGGGTCAACAAATGGGTACATTCATTAAGTGGAATACTACTCAGTAATAAAAAGCAGCTAATTACACGTCGACAGTCCGTTCAATGCTGTTCCACCTCTGTATCTGTTTATTTTCATCAATTTATAGTTGTCTTTATCATCCATAGATGAGTGAGGACATGCGGTATTTTTCTTTCATTGACTGGCTTATTTCACTTGAAGGACTTGCATGCATGCATATGAGTATAATCAATGGACACAAGACACTGGGGGGTAGGGGAGGAGGGGGGAGAGTCAGGGGAGAAAAATGGAGACCTATCTAACACTTGTTGTAATACTATAAGCAATAAAAAAAAATTAAAAAAAAAGAAAATGGAAAAAAAGCAGCTAATTACAGATAGAGGCAGCAACATGAATGAATCTCAAGTGCATTATGCTAAGATAAAGAAGGTGGCCTCAAAAGGCTACACACTGTGTGATCCCCAGTGGCTGTAACATGTTGCATTGTCACCAGCAATGTATGAGAGTTCCAGTTACTCTTGAAGCATGTCAAACTTGCTGCCAGCGCCACATGCACTTGGTAGAGTTTTCTTAGTTTCAGTCATTGTAATAGACTTATAATGTTATCGCAGTTTTGATTTGCATTTTCCTAATGACTAATATTGAACATCTTTTCACGTGTTTATTCACCAGCCATATATCTTTTTGGGTAAACAGTTTTAGAATAATCTGTCCATTTTTATTGGGTTCTTTGTTTTCTATTGATGAGTTTTGAAAGTTCTTTATATATTCTGGGGACAAGACCTTTATCAGATATATGCTTTGTAAATATTTTCTCCCATTCTGTGACCTGTTGCTTCATCACCTTAGTGCCTTTCGCAGCGCGGAAGTTTTTAATTTTGATGAGGTACAAGGGGTGGAGACTTCTGTCTATGTAAGTCAGCTCTTCTCTGGTTCCAGAAGCTCACTTTCACTATCTATCAAAGTCTGAGTTTCCCCAGCTGGAGCTGAAATACCTAACGCCAGAGCTGACCATGGAGGAGCAGAGCTGTCTAGACAGAGAAGGCCTGGCTCCAGGGCTGCCTCACAGCTGTGTTGTTGTCACAGCTGTGCTATATCACATTGAACTGTTTTGCACTGAATAAAATTTCCTCCTTCACTGCACCCCAGATTGGGGATTCCCGTTCGTGTTGAATTGGTGCCAATGACCGTGGGTTGACATGTATAATGTACAGGGTGGGTCAAAAGCAGCTTTACAGTTGTGAGTATGTGAAACACAGAGTTTATTCTTGTATTATTATTAATTAATCTATATTATTTTTCAATATAGACAACTGTAAACCTACTTTTGCCCAGCCCTCTCCTTTTTTAAGAAAAATCTTTGTTGTTAAAAGTATTACATATATCCACCTTTTCCCTCCCATTTACCCTTCCAGCCCACCCCCACTACCCACCCCAGGCTTTTTAATGGCTGTGTATTTTTCATCATATGGTTAACTTTGTTATTTTTCTAATTTTAGCAATCTAAGCTATTTTAATGAATTTCTATTTTAACTAACACTGCAGTAAATATTCTTGTATGTAAATCTTGTGTGCATCTCCAAAAACATCCTTGCAACGAATTCCTAGGTGTGGAATTGCGAATCAGTTCCATTACTTTTAACCTAATCTTTTAAAATATACTTCTTGTAAAAGCATTTTGGCAAAGAAATTCTAGATAACTTCCTGTTCAAATCCTAGAATTCTGCATAGTGCCATTTTTTTTGTCTTTGAATTAAAAAAACTTTCAGAACCTAAAAGGTAAATAGTACTGTTGAAATAAACATATATTGTTACAAATTTTCTTTTTCTTATAAGGAGAACTTGCAAGACTTATTCTCTTAGCAACTTTCAAATGAAAATTTTATATAGCAAATTTTATCATCTTGTCTTTTGGTTTTGACTTTGCATGAAAAAATTTAAAACACTCAAATAGAAAGGCTAGAATAATTAAAATGATGTACTAATAAAACATTTTTATATCAGCATATTATTGATCAACTAGAGGCCCGATGCGCGAAATTTGTGCATGGGCTGGGGGGCGGGGGGGAGGTGGTGTCTTGAAATCTTGGTCCTAAACCGGCAGTCAGACATCCCTCTTGCAATCTGGGACCCCTTGCTCCTAACCGCCTGCCTGCTTGCTCCTAACCACCCGCCTACTCGCTCCTTACTGCCTGACTGCTCACTCCTTACTGCTTGGCTCACTGCTCCTTAGTGCTGCTAAAGCGGGAGTGGCTCTTGCCACCACTGCTGTGCTCACCAGCCATGAGCCTGGCTTCTGGCTGAGCGGTACTCCCACTGGGGAGTGCACCAACCACCAGGGGGCAGCTCCTGTATTGAGCATCTGCCCCCTGGTGGTCAGTGCACATCATAACGACTGGTCAGCCAATCGTTCTGGTCGTTCCGGTTCTGCCATAATGGTCGTGTGTGTGTGTGTGTGTGTGTGTGTGTGTGTGTGTGTGTGTGATTCGCAATTCCACACCTAAGAATTCGTTGCAAGGATGTTTTTGGAGATGCACACAAGATTTACATACAAGAATATTTACTGCAGTGTTAGTTAAAATAGAAATTCATTAAAATAGCTTAGATTGCTAAAATTAGAAAAATAACAAAGTTAACCATATATATGAAATGGTTGGTCCAGGGATTGTGGGTGGCTGATCCCTCTTGGATGGCTTAGGCAACCCAGGATGTGCCTCAGGAATGAAGGGGGGGAAGGGGAGAGGAGAATGCAAACGCCACTTGTTGTGCACCTGTGAGGATGTCCATGTGTCCTTGCCCAAGTGGGGGCAAGGCTGCAGTATGCCTGGATGGTTTTATGTAAGAGGAGGCTCTGTTCTAGAACTCAGCCAGGTGACCCACATTCTTCACACTTACCTACAACTCTCATAAGAGTTACCCTAGCTCTGTTATGTCCCATTGTGTCATGTTCAAATGAATAACTGAATGTGGTTGTCCTATTTGCCAAACCTCGCCTAGATGACTTCATTAGACTCTCAAGTAGTCTCCTTGCTGCTTTTAATCCCTTAAAATCTAGCAGCCAGAACGATCCCTATAAAATACAACACATCATGTCACTTTCCCAGTCCAAACTCTTCATTGGCTTGCCTTCACAATAAGAATGAAATATAAAGTTCCTACCAAGGCTTATATGACCTGATCGTATTACCTCTATCACCCAATTTTTGACTACTTTTCCTCTTTTTCTAGGTGCTTTCGCTTCCTTGTAGTTCCAGATCCTCAAACACATCAGTAACACTTCAAGCTATGAGTCTTCGTACTTGCTGTTCCCTCTTCCTTAAATGCTCTTCCTGCAAATACTCAGCCTACTCCCTCACTTTCTTCAGGTCTGTTCAAATGCTGCATTCTCAGCAGTCTTCCTTCACAGTAATTTATACCAGGGATGCCCATTCAGAAGGCAGCATCACAGGTTTTCTTGGTAAGAAATAGAAGTTGAATGGACTTAGGAAGTAGTGCCGTCAAATTTTGCAGCTGGTGGTAAAAGTATTTCAGTCTATATAACCTTGGCAGGTGACCAGAATCAGGACATTCTCTTGCCAGAAATATTTCTGATAAACACTGCCATTTTACTGTACAGCATTTTGGAATAAGGCAGTCATGGATTGGAATACCAGCTCTTCTATGTATTACCTGTTTACTCCCTAATTTCTCAGAGTCCTCAGTTTCTACATGTATAAAGTGGAAAAGGTAAAGTGCATTTCATAGAGTGGATTGAAGTTTAATAGAAAGCATCTACCCCAAATGCACACATAGTATTGAATAAGTGTTAGTTTTTATCACAGCCCTCTTCCTCCCTCTCTTTTCGATCATCACAATTTTCTGACTTTATACACTTCCTTGTTTTCAGAGAAGTTGGTTTCCAGCACTGTAGTTTATCTGCCAGTAGTTGTGTTTTTAGATTTCATTTTAGGGAACAATGGAAGACTCTTCATGAGATTTAGCAAATCATTCTTTTTGATCAGGAATCAATGTCCTTAGAAGTGATCATTTAGATGTTATCTACCGGGGAGACACCTACCCTTTATATACTAGCTCTGATTAACTTGAATTTCAGAGGGTGTATTTTCCAACCTTTCACCGAATCCAGGGGCACACCTGTTGGGGTCCTTCTTCCTTCTCTGATTATAAATGAGTCTGAGAAAGAGGTTTCTACCAGCTCAGCAGATGATCAGAGACAACAAAAGAAGCGACATAGAACTCCCTCCACTTAATGCACTTGGTAATTGGCCTTCACAGTTTTGGACATTCATGGGAAAGTGAATGCACAATCAGCCTTGATTATCTGAAGCTAGTTATCGTCTCCATCAGCTTCGCCCTTGTTCCTTTACTCTCACCTGCTGATTGACCAGTTCACTGTTCATTAACACTTTTTAGACAGATGGGCAGAGAAGGGAAGGATTATATTTTCGTCAGTCTACTTAGGTTAAAAAATCAGATGATGTAAAATTTTTCATTAAAGAAGAGGAGAGGGGTGAGATTGAAAAAGAAAGCTAAAATGGTGTTTTCTGGTGTGTTATTTGTTGATTTAATCATTCATGAGTCTCCAGCTCTAACGATAATGACAAATGGAAAGCTGTTAGTATATCTATTTAAAGTATTACATAGAATTACCCTAATTTTGCAAAAATACATACCTACAAATACATACGTATGCATAGCAGTAGAAGAAAATACATAAAAATTTAATATTGCCCTAACTGGTTTGGCTCAGTGGATGGAGCGTCGGCCTGCAGACTGAAAGGTCCCAGGTTCGATTCCGGTCAAGGGCATGTACCTTGGTTGCGGGCACATCCCCAGTAGGGAGTGTGCAGGAGGCAGCTGATCAATGTTTCTCTCTCATCGATGTTTCTAATTCTCTATCCCTCTCCCTTCCTCTCTGTAAAAAAATCAATAAAATATATTTTAAAAATTTAATATTGAATTTTTTGGGGGATGGAACTTTTATTTTCTCTTTTCGTTGTTCAGTATTTTTCAAGTTCTTTCAATGAGCCTCTGTTTTATAATCAGAATAAAAGATGGTAATCTTGTTAAAGTGCACTCTGAAAGTTGAAGAACAAATGGGTGCAATGATTTAATATTTGTAAGTGTCTGTTTGCTACTTGAAGCTCTTGTAAGATAGGGTAAGCGATGTTCCTTTAGGAAGCCCATCAAATTCTGTGGAACAGACACAATAGAAAACGCAGAACACTCCTCAGCCATAAGAGAAGATGCAATACTGCTGTTTGTGACAACATAGATCTTGAGAATATCATGCTAAGAAAACCAAGTCAGACAGAAATAGTTCAGGACCATATGATTTCACTCATACGTGGGCTATAAAACTGAAATCAACAAATGAACAAATGGGAAAAACAAACACACAAAAACTAATAGACGCAGGTAACAGTAATGCAGTTACCAGAGGGAGGGGAGGTGGAGGATTAGTAAAGGGTAAAGGGATCAAATATATGGTGATGGAAGATTTGACTTTGGGTGGTGGGCACACAATGCAATATACAGATGAAGTATCAGAAAGGTACACTTGAGACCTATATACTTTCATTTACCAATGTCACCTCAATAAATTTAATTAAAGAAAAATGCTGAAAGGCCAGAGTAGATGAGAATCTTTGGTAACCTAGTGGTGGGCCCATAAATGTTTCTTTAGGCTAAACATTTGGGTCAATAAGCCTGAGGTCATTGAACCCCAAGGGCTTCATTTTACCTTCACACCAAACTTTTTAGGTGACAGAATTTGTGGGCTTAAGGCAGCGGTTCTCAACCTGTGGGTCACGACCCCTTTGGTGGTTGAACGACCCTTTCACAGGGGTCGCCTGAGACCATCCTGCATATCAGATATTTACATTATGATTCATAACAGTAGCAACATTACAGTTATGAAGTAGCAACGAAAACAATTTTATGGTTGGGTCACAACATGAGGAACTGTTTTTAAAAGGGCCAGAAGGTTGAGAACCACTGGCTCAAGGTTTCATGTTCCTCTCTGGCTGCTTATTTGCCATCTAGAGTCCCAGACAGTTGGAATTGTGTATGCTCCCTATCTTAGCCTACCTTCCCCTAGGAGCAGACTTTGAGGCAATATTCTAGTACAAAAATTACAGGCACCATCTCCCTGCTACTTTCAGCCTGTTGCAAGTACCAAAGTGGGCTCTGGTAGCCAAAGAAAGCTCTTAGGTGGACAGCTGCAGGTGCTGGCAGTCAGCAGTGGGCCAGGAGTTCCATGACAGTGGTAAGGCCTGAGATGACACGGACAGGCTCTGACATATCTGCCACCCTTCCCCTTTCATAGGACATTGTAATGTCATCTACTTGTCTGCCTGGGAATAAAAGTAATTGAATGTTTCCTTGCTTGGAAAGGAAGCCTGTGTTACAAAATGCAAAAGCATATTTGGTAACATGCCAATAAAGGGTCCCCCATCGAGCAGGTTTCCACTGTGGCTCACTGAAGTGCAATCTTTTTTAAAAATATGTATTTTATTGATTTTTTATAGAGAGAAAGGGAGAAGGATAGAGAGTCAGAAACATCGATGAGAGAGAAACATCGAACAGCTGCCTCCAGCATGCCCCCCCCCCCACTGGGGATGTGTCTGCAGCCAAGGTACATGCCCTTGACCAGAATCAAACCTGGAACCCTTGAGTCCGCAGGCTGACGCTATATCCACTGAGCCAAACCAGTCAGGGCTGAAGCTCAATCTTTTATATATATATATATATACTAGGGGCCCGGTGCACAAAAATTTGTGCACTCGGCGTGGAGGGAGTCCCTCAGCCCGACCTGTGCCCTCTCACAGTCTGGGACCCCTCAGTGGATGTCCTATGATGGCCCCAGTCTGCCAGGTGCCTTCTGTGTGTGTGTGTGTGTGTGTGTGTGTGTCATCACTGGGGACCTGCCCCCA
>PVJC01029643.1:0-21723 GCA_004026665.1 Murina feae | reverse complement strand
TTTGGGTCTGATACCCTGTTCATTTCTAATGAATCCCTAGTGAGGCCAATGAAGGAGCGCCTTCAATTGGTTGCAAATTGCTCTGTGTCTATGGCTCCATACTAGAAAATCTTCTTAGCAAACTGTTATTTTTTTTTACCTGAAATTTCTTTGCTTTCATGGTAGCACCAATCCCTTATATGCTCTGCTCCAAGTAAGCCAGTGCTTGCCTCCTGCATCTGCCAAGAGATATGTGTGTGTTTTTTCTATATTTTAGATTAGTTGGTTGCATTGCAACCTCAACTCTCAAATGTATTAAAGAAAAGTTGTGATTTTTATAGATTATTCATCTTTTTCTTGTTGTTAAGTTGGGAGCAACATTCTTTCCAGCTTTTTAACATCCTAAAATGGGAGCTCGGTATCCTAATGTTTTCTTTTTTAACAAAGTTGTGTCCCTACTAAAAAAATTCTAAAACTACTGATATTGAGAACCACAATGGGTATAAAAGTGAGGTGACATATGCTCACTGTGTTTTAGAATACCACCAGTAGTTATGTTATAGGGGCTGAAAAGAGAAAATAAATGCTGAAAGAACTTTTGATAATAGCCCTTTGGAATTTACTAACATTCTCTTAAAAGTAACATATGGTCAACTTTGGCAAATGATGCATGGACACTTGGAAAGTAGTGTGGTTTGTAGTCATTAAAGTCCCATTTAATTTTTTATTAGTTATATTACTTAAAACCTGTGTCTATTCTCAAATTCATGAATTGCCAAATTTTTTCACTGCATCCTTTTAATTCTAATAGTTTGACAAAAACTAACTTATCTTCATGTAAAATAAGAAATTCAGTACAATTTTATGTCCTTCAACTTGCCATTATGTAACCTAACATAATATAAAGTCATAAAAATAGATACTGTTTTTGTTATATATGACTCTTTCCTCAGAACGTGTACTTTAGCACTTATTTCTGTTACAGTAATTAAATAAATATTTCCATTAACTTAATTTTACTTGAAATCCTTTTATCTTCTAACTTCTTTGTTGGGCACCTTTGATTCATGTATTTGTCAGCTGGGTTATGCCTTCGAATAACTTTTTCAGGAAGGATGCATGAGTGTAATATTTTTGGGGCTCTTACATGTATGAGAATATATTTTTGCTGCCACAACTCATAAAATTCTCTTTCATCTCCAGCCATTTTGCATTGCTGGAAGTTGGAGACTTCCAAACACTTTCAGAAACAATATAAGTACTAATGAGAGAAGGGACTTTGAGGGAAGCAGTATCTTTCTGCACCGCAGAAGTCAGTTCCCTTACAGCAGGAGATATTCTCAGTCTAGTTGGTTGTAGCTTGGACTCCATACCTTAAATGTAGAGGTAAATGCATGAGAGGCTAGAAACCTATTCTCATTTCTTTTTGGTGGTTGTTATATTTGACATGTCTGAATAGTTTTTTCTGTCTTGCCCAATACAGTAGATTCAGGAATATTTCCTCCAAGAAATTCACATTAGTTTAAATGGTATTATTGAAGGAGTTAATTGGTTTCTGGTAATCTGTGTTTAGCCTTTTCATGGATAGTTCAATAAGAGGATAACCCTAGCTGGGGATCTCGTTTGGGTAGAGCACTGTCCCAATATGATACACCACGTTTGCAGGTTCCATCCTCTGTCAGAGCACATATAAGAAGCAACCAATGAATGCATAAGTAAGTGGAAGATCAAATCGATGTTTCTCTCTTTCTCTCTCTCAAGAAATATATTTAAAAAATAATAATTAAAAAGGAAATAAATCTGAGGCTTTGCAATGTTTAAGTTTATTCCTTCATTAAGCAAACATTTATGGAGTAACTTATTAAAGTCCACATTATATTTCTAAAAGTTTATTTAACCATATTTAGATATTTTCACCAGTAAAATAATTACCTATTGAGAACCAATAGTTTAGGATAGATTCTTATCTGTGAAATTTCTAGGCCAACATTTCAGTCATTTTAATGTATCGATACTTAATGCTGAATTACTTTCTCAAAGGAACTTCTCACCAACAGATAGTTATGAGTTTAGCTTCCTGCTGGAGTTTCAGAAATTGCTTCAGTCACCATGGACCTGGCTTCCAGGAGGGAGCTGGTATCAAAGAAGTAACTGAACAGGAAAGGCCCCTGGCTCATGGGCACTTTGATAAACTGAGGAGAGCTGGGGCACAGCCCCTGGTCAGAGGGGCGAGAAAGAAATTCATAGATAAGCAAGCCAGAGGTGAAACTGAAATATACTGGAGGAGCAAAGAAGAGAAGATGAATGAGTTAAACTGCTAAAGAGGGAAAATGGAGAGCTCACATTAAATGATTAAGTTATAGAGACAAAATATAGGTAACTCCAGTACAATTTTCAAAGGCGATCAAAAAACAGGAAACCGAGGCAGCCTACCAAAGACACAGGTTCAGAACTTCCTGCAGGGAACTTTTGAGCAATTTATCCAGGATCTTCAGCTCATCTTTCCTACTCTTAAAAAGACTGTATCACTTCTTACAGCAGAAGCCATGACGCTCACTGCACACAGGGATGGAATGGCAGTGAGTACTTGGTAAGTAAGCCCTTTCTGTGTGCTCACTGAACCAATTCCTGGATTTGATAATTGAGCTAGTCCATGCTCAGTGCAGAGGGAGAGGCTCTTATTAAAATCCAGACCAGCCAAGCCCATCACTTTTACCTGCTAGGTTCTAGGGACCAGAGGAAAAGGAGGAATGTCCCAAACCAGCCATAGACAACGGTTAAGTCACTCCAGACTGGGTGTCCAAGCCCTTGAAAAAAGAAAGGCTCAGAATGCAAAGAGCAGCTCTAGATCTGGGCTAGAAGCTTCTTTTTTATTTCAAAATACGATTAGATGGGAAGAAAACTGATACATTTAAATCATTCTTGACTCCAGTATCTGCAGCGGCTCTGAATAATTTGGTGGCTTACTTTGCAGCAGGCAAGTTGAGTAGTGAGCATTTTTTAGTAGCAGTGGCTGAACTAACACCTCCAACAAATTTTTTTAAGTCCACAGAATAGTAAGTGAATAGCTCATTATTTCTTTTTTAAAAAGCGAGACTCTGTAGGCTGTCCCCACCTTTGTCATTCCCTCTGAGGCGCCAGCTCCAGACAGTTCGTCTTGAAGTGCTTGAGTTGCTTTGGAAGTCAGAAATCTCTCCATCTGTCCCTGAGAAACACCCAAAGCTGATCCAAACGCGTCCAGGAGTTTCCAGAGAAGTCAAATAACCAACTAATTACAGTTCCTTAAAAGTGTATTTCACTATCCCATTTTCAAATAATTTTACATGTAAGACTTCATTATAAAATGTAAATTACGATTTTACTGGGTGAGAAAGGCAATCCCATTTTACGTGTGAAGCCACAAGACATAGAGAGGTGGCTGACCCGTCCAAGACCACAGCTGGCTAGGAGCAACTGAGAACAGGAAGCGGAACTGGCCAACTATTTCCTCTGTAACCTCACACGGTTTCTCACTGGGAATGGGAAGGAATTTAACTACAGCAATGTGCAAGCCCTGGAGAGGAAGTGGGATCTCTACACCTTCCATCAAACGGACGGCTTTTCCAGAATATTCCTCTCTTCCAAGGCAAGCATAGTCCTGCCCCCAAACCTTCAGCCAGCAGCTTCTTCATCGAGCAGTCTCTGCATCGGCCATTTTGCTGTGGGAAGCCAAACCTTCTTCTGTCAGGTCAGGGGTACCTGCGGATTACCCTCAGTTGATTTTGACATTGGTGCTATTAGGAGGATTATTTTATAAGAAGTCTATTTCTGGTGGTATGATTAGAACCCTAGAGATAGGAACGGCATATAGCACATAATGCAATACTTCAGGTAGTCTCACTTTAGCTAACGTGCACTCCACATGAGCAAAGTTGAGACCCTGTGGGAGAAACCCATCACGTGGGAGAAGGAAACATCAGAGCTGGGATTAATCCAGAGAGCATGAAAACCAACCTGTATGACACATGTACAAGTGAGGCCTTTGAGTTACTAGTGGAGACATGAATAGAAACCAAATCTCCCGATTTAATGTTCCCACGTCCCACCCAACAGCGTTCTGCTTATCCAAGGAGGAAGAGGCACTTATGGGATCTGGGTTCTTGGCCATGACCTCCGTGCCTGACATGCAGAGGTTTGCTTAGCCTTCCTGGGGGTGGTGCTTCCATGTTCATGGCTTCTTCATTCTGGCTGGGGCCAACCTCTGCGCTCAAGAATCACAATGCCACAGTGAGAGGTGCCTATCACTCCGCAAGGGTGACAACAGCACTGACACTGATGATACTGTTATGAAAAGGAAATACAGTCTGTTTATCAGCTCTGCTGACTGGGAAGTAGGCTCTTTTAAGGAGCTCAGAGGAGGGAAACAATCATGTCTCTCTCTATTTTATTCGGTCCACCATCCTGATTTCCAAGTTTGTATTACATTTCAAAGAGTAAGTCCATCCCTTGATCCCTTGACAGAGGCCAGCATAACATTAACCAGATTGATTTCTGTGCTCTCTTCTCCGTGTGGTCGTTAGACATGTGTTCTACTGGAAGCAGCCCAGTGTGGCTGGGATTCATGCTCACCAGTTACTGTGCGCTGCATTCCTTCCTACTGGTGCTTCGTTCCTGAAAAGCTAGTCATGGGCAGAGTATAACAGATGCATGCCAAGGAATCCTGAAGGTTTTCAATAAGTCAAACTGGAGGCCTGGAGACTTGTCGTTTATTCATATAGTCATGGCTTATTTTTTTTGCCTCCTGTGCAAGCGAAGGAATTTGTTCAAAGGCCTATATCTGTGATAAGGAAGTCCTAATGCACCAAGCAATCTCATTTTAACACCACAAACCTTTATTATCTCAGACTATTTCAGTGATTTGTCTCTGTCCAATTTCTTGCTTCTGAAAGAACCATAGAAATGATACAGAGACAGAAATCAGAGGCATATTATGGATTAGTAAAAAAGAAATTCAAGATAAAGGGACTCAGCCCAGCCCAGCTACTAATATGTAACCTGAGCACTAAAAGGTGGAAATATATCTTTAAAAATATATGCACATATATGTTAAATGTATTAATATGCAACTCTACCTTTTATAAGGATAATCTTAAGATAGCAATTCCGTAAGAAAGACCAATTGATTCCTATGGCATTATGTAATTATAACAAATGGGCACAAACATGCTCTTCCAGAACTTTGCCATTCTCCATCAAGAGGTAAAGGCTATGTCCCTTCCCTTTACCTTGGGTAGGTTTGTGAGGTGTCAACATAAGGAATGTTGTAGACATGTTATAGCATGACTTCTAAAGTTAAAGTTATCTTAGAACAAGCAACAGAGCTCCTGCCTGGTTTGAGCGCTCGCTCTCTCCCTCTCTTTCTCTCTCTCTCTCTCTCTCTCTCTCTCTCAAAATCCACAAAAAATATCCTCAGGTGAGGATTAAAAAAATAGTTTCCAGGCAATGATCAAATCTAGTGCTGCATCTAAAGAGAAAACCGGTGTTTTTGCTGAAAAATTCTATGTTAAGACCTCAAAAATATTTAAAGTGGCATCTCAAACTCCCCAAAATATGTTGCCCCATGATCTTAAAGTCATGCCTCACAGACTGTCAGTTAAAAATTAAAGCTTCTAAGAATCTTAAAGGTGTTATCTCACAGCAGCCTTACAGGAAGCCCAAAATACAATTTCTCAAAAGAAAAATGTGGCTATGACTTTTATCTGATGAAGTAAGCCTTGATAAAATGTTTGAAATGAACCATCTAATCTAGTAAAAGAGTAATATGCAAATTAGGCATCACTCTGTTATACCCACAAGCCACACTCACCAGCCATTCAGGAGCAAATATGCAAATTAACTCAACTAAGATGGCGGCTGCCACAGAGCTGGAGTTGCCCCGGGCAATGGAGGAAGCCAGGGCCCTGTGGGCCCTGAGTTCTACTCAAGGCTACAAAGGTTCAATTATAGAAGATAACCAAACCCCACATACCAGCTTCCAGCCAGGCACCCCAGTAGGGACCCAAACCCTGAAGGGGCTGTGGGCAGCCTGAAACGGCCCTCTGCCCCTCACCCAGGCTGGCCAGGCATGCCAGCAGGTGGACAACTCCCGAGGGGTCCCAGACTGCAAGAGGGCACAGGCCAGGCTGAGGGCCCCCTCCCCGCAAGTGCACAAATTTTTGTGCACCGGGCCTCTAGTAAAATATAAAAGAGTTCAGTAAACTGGGAATAGTAATGGAAGTTCTTCAATCTGATAAAGACATCTCCAGAAGTCATAATCAGAAAGTCAATGAACACTTTCCTCCCTAACAATCATGAACAAGTCAAAGATGATCACTCTCACCACTTCTATTTAATATTGAACTGGTATCTAGCCAAGACAATTATATATATATATATTGAGATGAAAGGGATAAAGTAAATCTACCTCTATTTGCAGATGGCATGATACTGAATGTAGAAAATCTGAAGAAACTCACAAAATTTTTAGAACTAATGAACAAGCACATAATGCATCAATCTACAAAATCAATTATATTTCTATACACTAGCAATAAATAATCCAACATTGAAATAAGAATAAAATTCTACTATAATAGCATCAAGGTAAATAAGATACCTAGAATAAATTTAACAACCAAAAAAAAAAAAGCTTAAACTTTACACGTGGAAAACCATAAAACATCATTTAAATAAATAAAATTATATACATGTTCATGGATCAGAAGTCTTTACTATTGTCAAAATGGTGATGTGCACTAATTAATACACAGATTCACTGCAATTGCTATAAAAATTCCAGTTGTTTTATTCTGCAAAAAATTTACACTCTTATCTTGAAATTCATACAGAAATCCATGGGGCCAAGAATAATGTTGAAAAACAGGAACAAATTTGTCAGTATTCTTTCCAGTCTGTGTCTTTCCTATTCTTTTCTGGTTAATTTTTTTCATGTCCTATAAAAAAAACAAAAACCCACAAAGTTCTTAAGTTGCAAAGATATTCTCTTAGGTTTATTCTAGCATATAAGGATTCTAGCTAATCTTAGAATCCATCTTAAAATGGATGCATGTGGTAAGACAGGAGTTGAGGGTTATGTTTGATTTGTACTTTTATCAAGGTGTTCCAGCACCATTTAAAATTAAATTTGCCTTCCTAGTATAAATCCACTCTCTCCCCTTGCTGAATTGGCATGTTGATTGGTTTAAAAACAAATTGACCATACATATGTGGATATATTTTGGACAATCTCACCTATTCTGTTGATCTACTTATCCATTCTGTGGCACTACCACCCTGACTTGCTTACTGGAACTTTATAGAAAGTGTTGTAATCAAATGGTATAAACCCTACAGTTCTTATTTTCATGATTGTTTTTAGGTTCTTCTAGGTAATAAATTATAGAATTGGTTTGTCAATTTCTTTACAAAAGCCTGTATTTTCCTTCAGAACAAGCTGAATCTGCAGATAAATATGGGGATAAAGGACAACAGTACAAAATCTCTCAATTGTGGTAGATCTTTTAATTTATTTATGTCTTTAATTTTTTCAACAATTTTTTAGTGTTCAGTTTAGAGCTCATGAACACCTCTTGTTAGATTTAATCCTAAGGTATGATGGTTTTTTGAAGCTAATGTAAATGGTATGTTCTTGGGTTCTTTCTGATTATAGGCAAAATAGCTTAATATTTTGCCATGAAGAATGACGTTAGATATACATATTTCACAGTTGTGCTTTAACTGATTGAGATAGTTCCTTCTCATTCCTAGTTTTCTTTGAGTTATTATAAATTGATATTGAATTTTGTCTATTTTTTTCTTCATCTACTGAGAAATCATATGGTTTTCCTTCTCTATTCCATTAGCATTGTGAATTACATTGATAGATTGATTTTTTATGCATCCTTGGTATAAATTCCACCTGGTTAAGATTTATTCTCTTTTACATTTACTTTTGAATTTTGTTTGCTAATGTTTCATAATAATTTATATATCTGTGTCAATGAGGAATTTTCATCTGTACCTTGCCTTGTAATGTATTTGTCAGGTTTTGATACCAGGTTTATGCTGATCTCATTAAAGGAGTTAGAAAGCATTCATTTCTTTTCTGTTTTCAGAAAGAGTTTGTGTAAGATTAGTATTATTTCTTCTTACATGTTTAATAGAATTTACCAGTAAAGACAGCTGGACCTGAAATTTTCTTTGTGGGAATATTTTTGTTAACAAATAAAACCATTTTGGTATATACTGGGCTGTTTAAATTCTCTATTCCATTTGTAATCCTTTTATGTTTTTCAAGGAATTTGTACATTTTATCTAAGTTTTCAGATTTATTGGCATAAAATTATACCTAATATCTCATTACTCTATTAATTTTTTAGGGTTTGTAGTGATGTTCTCTTGATATTGATTATTTATGTTTTGTTTTGTTTTCTTGATAAGCCTTGAAAGGCATTTTATCAATTTATTAAGATTTCAAAGGAATAAACTTGAATTTCTTGATTTTTCTCTACTTCTCTTTTTATAATTTCATATAAAGGAAATCGTATGATATGTGCTTTTTGTCTGTTCTTTCAGAGAGTATGTGATTTATACATCTATCCATATTGTTGTATTTACAGTTTGTTCCCTTTTTTAAATTTTCACCTGAGGATACAACAGGCAACCTAGGTATGTGCCCTGACCTGGAATCCAACCCTCAACCTTTTTGGTGTATGGGATGATACTCCAACCAACCTAGACACCCAGCCGGGGCTGGTTTATTCCTTTTTGTCTATTGTATGTTTATGCCATCTTTGGAGGACATTTGGCTTTTTTTTCCAGTGGGGGGCTATCTAATCTAAAAAAAGAGTAATATGCAAATTGACTCTCACTCTGTTACACCCAAAAGGCACACCCACAAGCCATGCCCACCAACCAATCAGGAGCAAATATGCAAATTAACTCAACTAAGATTGTGGCTGCCACAGAGCTAGAATTGCCCCGGGCAATGGAGGAAGCCAGGGACTTGCAGGCCCTGAGCTCTACTCAAGGCTACAAAGTTTCAATTATAGAAGATAAACAAACCCCAGATACCTGCTGGGTTGGGACCTTAGCTTGCCAGGAGCAACCCAGGCTTCCAGCAGGGGACCAAGGCAACAAAGTTTCAGTTGTAGAAGTTAAATAAATCCCAGATATCTGCTTCCAGCCAGGTACCCCAATAGGGACCTGAACCCTGAAGGGGCTGTGGGCAGCCTGAAAATGGCCCTCAGCACCTCACCCAGGCTTGCCATACCCCCATGGGGTGAGGATCCCCACTGGGGGGGCTTGGCAAGCCTGCAAACAGCCATCAGCCCCTCACCCAGGCTGGCCAGGCATGCCAGCAGGTGGACATCCCCAGAGGGGTCCCAGACTGTAAGAGGGCACAGGCTGGGCTGAGGACCCCCCTGAGTGCACAAATTTTTGTGCACCAGTCCTCTAGTTATGAATATAGCCACTATGATAATTTGAGTGCAGGCTTTTGTGTAGACACATGTGTTTATTTCTCCTGGGTAAATATCTAAAAATTGAATTGCTAAATTTTGTGGAATGTGTACATGTAACTTTTAAAGAAACTACCTGATATATGTATATTATAGAGAGGGAGAGAGATATAAAAACATCATTGATGAGAGAGAATCATTGATCGGCTGCCTCCTGCACATCCCCTACTGGGGATCAAGCCCACAACCTGGGCATGTGCCCTTGCCCAGAATTGAACCCAGGAACCTTCAGTCTGAGGCTGATACTCTACCCACTGAGCCAAACCAGCTAGGGCAAGAAACTACCCAATTTTAATTGTTTATACCATTTTACTTTTTCACTGCTAATGTATAAGAAGTTCAGTTTTTCTAAAATCTTAACAACCCTTAGATTTGTATGTGTGTGTTTTTTTTAATCTCAGCTATTCTGATATGTATGAAGTAGTATGCCATTTTGGTTTTAGCTTACATTTTTAGGTGACAAATAATTTTGAGCATGTTTTTATGGGCTTTTTGACCATTCATACATCTTCTTTTCTGAAACATTATTTTTTTCAAAATTTTTGGCCATTGTCTTAATTGCTTGTTTTCTTATAATTAAGTTGTAATAGTTTATATATTTTCTGAATATAAGTCCTTTGACAGACATGTGTATTCTCTTAGGCTGAGCTTTCTTCTTCATTCCTCAATTGTGTCTTCAAAAGGGCAGAGTTAGTGATATTTAGGCAGTACAACTAATCCAACTTTTATGTTTCATAACTTTTGTGCCTAGAAAGACTACTTATTTCCATGTCACACAAAAATTCTCTAATGTTTTCTTTCATAAGTTTTAGAATTTGGTTTCTACATTTAGGACTCTGATTCATTTTGTACTAATTTTTGGTTACAGTGAAAGGTTAAAGTTGAGGTTTGTGTGTTTCCTTAGGAATGAGCAGTTGTTCCATTGTCATTTGTGAGAAAAATACTATTTCCCCACTAAATTCACCTGGTCCTTTTTGTCAAAATCAATTAACCATAAATTTTGTGTCTATTCGGGACACTTTGTTTTGTTTCATAATCTATAATTTGGTATTTTTAAATTTCTATCAGCAATTTCTTATAGTCTTTAGTGCACAGGTGTTACATATATTTTGTTAAATTTATCTCAAATACTTTATGTTTGGATGCTATAACAGATGGTATTATGTTTACTATTTCAATTTTCAATTTTTCATTATCAGGTTACACAATATAAGCCTATCATTCCAGTAATTTTTAGCAGATTCCTTAGAATTTTTTAAATGTACATGATCATGTTATCTGTGAATAAATACAGAGTTACTTCTTTCTTTCCAAAATGTAGGCTTTTAAATTTCCTTTTCTTGCCTTTTTACACTAAATAGAAACATCACTAAGATATTAATTTAAGTAGTGGGAGTAGATATCATTATTTTTACTTAAACCTAGGGGGAAGCATTTAATCATTCATCATTAAATAGGGTCTTATCTGTAATTTATTTTTGGTAGAAGTTCTCTATAAAGTTAGGAAATTCACTGGTATTCCTGTATTACTGAGAGGTTGTTCATAAAATAAACTTATTTTTGTATAATTGAAGTACAAAAAACTTCATATATTTAAATTGTATAATTTGGTCCACTTTGACAAATGTATACTTATGTGATGACATCATTACAGTAAAAATAATAAACATTTCCATAACTCCCACAAGTTCTTTTCACACCCCTTGACAATCTATCACTCTACTCTTCTCTCTAAGTGAGATTGATTTTTGTTACCATAGATTAGTTTGTTTTTTTCTTGAATTTTATATAAACAGATCATGAAAGTATGTACTCCTTTTTTTTAAATTCTGGCTTCTTCCACTCAGAGCAATTATTTTTATTTTCATTCATTCTGTTGACTATATCAGAAAATCATTTTTCTTTTTGTTATTTTTCTTTTTTTAAGTATATTTTATTGATTCTCCACAGAGAGGAAGGGAGAGGGATAGAGAGTTAGAAATGTCGATGAGAGAGTCAGCTGCGTCCTGTACACCCCCTACTGGGGATGTGCCTGCAACCAAGGTACATGCCTTTGACCAGAATCGAACCCGGGACCCTTCAGTCCGCAAGCCGACGCTCTGTCACCTGAGTCAAACCGGTCAGGGCTTGTTATTTTTCTTATTCGTATGTTCTTATTGCCAAGCAGTATTCTGTTGTTGTTATACCACAATTTATCCACTCAAATGCTGCTTGACATTTGGGCTGATTCCAGTTCTGAGATATTACAAATGAATCCACTATGAAAATTCATGTACAAGTCTTGGTATGGGCATATGTTTTCATTTCTCTTAGGCAAACCTCTAGGAATGAAATGGCTGTATTATTTGTAGATATATGTTTAACTTTTTTAAAAGCACTGTAAAACTTTTTTTTTCCACAGGGACTATTATTTAACAACTCACATGTGCATTATTCTGCTGAACACTAGCGAGGGAGCCTCTGCATGCTCATTTGGTTTTTTCACTGTGTCCATCTCTCTGATGAAATTTTCACCTGTTTGAGCATGTGTCCAACATTTATCCTAACTTCATTAATATATTTGTTATAGTTATTTTAAAGTTCCTTTGTGATAATTCTAATAATTAAGTCATCTCTGTATCTACTTGTCTTGTTTCTTTCTTGAGCAAGAGGTTTCAGATTTTTACCCTTTTGTGCATTTTAAAAAACTATATTCCCTGAGTTGTTTGTAAAAGAACAGCAGATACCTAAATAGTATTATACTCTAAATAAAATGTTTTCTGTTCATTGGGATTAAGTTATTGTAATCTTTAGATGAGCTTGGTATGGCCATTATTGCAATGTAGATTCAGCTTCCCACCGAGTTCAGATGTTTCCAGGACTGGATCAGAACTTTCCGCCACGCTTAGGATCTGAGCCCTCAAGAAACTGTATGTCATTTTATGCTGAGCTTTTCTGTGGCTAGTTTTCTGAACATGAGAAATCTGTCTCTGTTTTCAGGAAAGATGCCAGCTTTCTGGGTCACCATTTGTTCACCAGTTTTACCCTAAGATCTCTGAACTTTGAAAAATCTGTTTCTACTAGTTGCCTGGCCACTCGCCTTTGGAGGTCAGCTATCTTACATACTGTATAGGGTCAGGATACCTTGGATGGCTTTTTATCAGGTCTCTTCTTCCATCCACAACCTTCTGAAAGTTGTTACAGTATTCCTGATGGTGGTCTTACATGCCCAAATAGAGAATCTCTCAGTTTTCCTGCCCTGCCCTGACATTTGGGCATACTTCCCCTTACACTCAATGAAGACTTAAGAGAAAAAGTACAAGTCTGTTTGGTTCCTCCTTTACCCCAATTTCCTATGGATTCTTCCTCACCCATCTGTACTGCCAAAATAAAAGCAGTCGTGGGGTTCTTCTCTCTTAGGAAGAGATGGCCACTTACTGAAATTTAGATTTCTTTGCATTTTCATGTCTTTGATGGGCTTGAACCCCCGCCTCACACACACAAATTTTGAGTGTTTTCTCTGACTGATTCTCATTGTTTAAGATGAGAGTACCAGTCTCTTGACCACAATTCACCAGGAAGTAGAACTCTGGCACCAAAAATTATTGGGAGAACAAAAATATGTAAATATAGACTTAGACATATGCTTAGCTGTGGACTCGATGTAGACAATATGCAGGGGTGGGCAAAAATAGGTTTACAGTTGTGAATACACAAAATACAAGCTTACAATAATCATAACCTGAATTTTTTTCCATAAGAACAACTTTTGCCACCTCTGTATATGTTAGATACATAGGCTTGCATCCAACAAAGAGTTAAAAATTTTAGATTACTTTCATATGCAAGACTTATTCACTGCTTTTCTTTTTTATAGCAGTTTCATTTTTAATATTTTATATTCCAATTTTCTTTATTTTAATATTGCTTTCTCTCCTGATACTTTTATCCTATCTCAAATAGGAGGGTTATTACTGAGCAGGCAGGTAGTTCTTTAATTGAAACATTTATGGGGTATACTAGAAAACTATAAAGACTTTTAAGAAATAGCAAAGCTTTAATAGGTTCTTGTGTTCTCACGTTATAACCTAATTCAGTGCTCTTTTAGCAATGCCTGAGGATGTTGCTAATTTATGGCTGTGATGAGCAATAAAGCAATAATAGTAATCGAAAGGTGCAATATTCCTTGTTTAAGGGGCATTTATGGTTATGTATTAAAACTATAAATACTTCAAGAGGCTACAAAGCCGATCTATATAAAATGAAAGATAAGATTTCACTACCTTCTAAAAGTGCTTTTCTAGCAGAAATCTGAGCTCGACTTTATGGTTTATAAATACAAACAAACCAAAAGAGAAATGCTCAATATGTCTACTCATCCAAAGGGACCACTGAAATAACCACTTGTACTCAAACCTAATAAGGGCTGGAAAGTTCATTTTCCTCCTTATTTTTCAACTTTCTATTTTCTTTCCTTTGATCCTTTATAAAAATTGTTCTTCCCTCTACTTCACATTCTTTGAACTCTTCTTCCTTTTACTCTGTTTCTCCTCTTCTCTCCCATTTCCTCTCACTTTACTTCCTATACCCATAGTGGATGAAAGAAGCAAATTGTGTTGGGGTGAATATAGGGGACAGAGTTCAGCCTTTGTGGGCAAGGGCCCCAGGACTCTAGGTAAGACTTCTCTAACCCTAATTCTTGTGGCTGGACCAGCTCTGACTTCCAGACAGCCTGTGTAAGCAAACTCTAACATTAATGCCTGTTCTATACAGCTATCCAATATCCTTGCCACTTCTATACAGCTATCCAATATCCTTGCCACTTTTTCTACCCCCATCTGGATCTTGATTTTGCACTCATCAGTGTGGATTCTTGTGTTCCAATCTTGTTTTTAATATCTGCTTTTGGCACATTTGTTTGGTATCCCATTAAATGCCTTTTTAAAAAAAAAATCTTCTTGGATTTCTGTTTTCTAAAATATATGTGTTTGGTTTCCTCAGGTTCCTGGGGTCCTCAGATCTCTTCAAGGAAGGGGGAAAATGCAGATCAGTCAACTGATTTCTAAGTTAATCAAAATCTTACTCATTCTTTAAAGTTTGAGTCAAGTAGTTCCTCTGGTACTACTTGAGGAACTACCCCATTCTCAGCACTTTCATGATTTCCTACATATTCCTCTGTCATTGCACTTTTCAGGTTATATCTGCTCCTGTGTCTGTCTCTATCTCACACAGGGGTATGAGCTGGGTTTTATTTCTGACACAGGTCAGTCCATAAATGGAAATTAAATGACATATAGAATGAATAATTTTATTCACTCAACAAATATTAATTGAGCACCTACTTGGTACCAGACACTGCGAATTTAATGGTAAACAAAACAGGTAAAGCCCCTGCCATCATCAGATCTATATTTCCTGGGGCATCCATATAATAGATACACAAATAAATATAAAGTGAAACGTCTTATAATAATAAGTGCTATAAAGAAGAAGGAATAAGGATAATGGATTGAGAATGACAGGATGCCAGATAATCAAATTCTAAGCACAAAGAAACATAAAAGCACTATACCAGTCTGACTCACAGAAAATAAAGGTGCCATAGCCCCATAACTTAGGGTCTTTAATCTCATTTTCTGTACTCATGGCTCTTCCACTGATAAAGAAGTATTAGGAATCCTGGAATAGACATGTTTCTCACCCACACTCCTTTGTGTATATCTTTTTCTTCCATGAGATACTCCTTCTGGAATCCGAGCAAATGGGCTCTTCAGTGCTGAAAATAAAGGACCTCAAGTCCCAGTGCTGATCACAATTTCTCAGGCTCTCAGTCCCCCGAACATATTAGAACAGAGGCTCCCAGGAGTGTCTTCCTGGGCAGGTCACATTCTGCTCCCCATTGTAGTTGAGACTTCAGAAATGACAAAAAAAAAGATTATTCAAATATTCATGAGAAAAAATGTTATGCACATACTCTATAAGAATAGAGTGAAAAGAGCTTTTAACACTGAGTCTGACAGAAAATGAAAATACCTCCTTCTTTTTATAGCAGTCTAGGCAAGGAATCTTATAGGGAAAAAAGTGCATTGTGTCTGCATCAGGTCAGCTGACGAGCCCAGGGATATTTCAGAACCCACATGTTGGCCATGTGACATCGAGAAAAGCTATGGGGACAAACTCCCTGATGTGAAAGGCATTTCAACAATGTTCCTCCTCCCAGAGGGGCAAAATGATGGCCTTTCCTAGGAAAATGAAGGCTTGACCATCTCTATTTCTAGTATCTTGTTGAGATAAGTCACTAGCCCTTTATTCCAAAGGAATTATTCTTAGGTGTTCCAGCTTTTCCAGACCATCCAGACTATAAAGGCTTCACCTTCCCTGTCTAGCGTTATCTCCTGGAGTCCTTCACATACATTCTCTTTGCATCCGCATGGGTTACCTCACTGTCCAGCAACACTGAATGTTCATTCTTGCCCATGGGAAGGGTTCAGTGGGAGGAGCATGATCTCTGGAGTCAACGAGATTTGGATTCTTATCTAGGATGATCCTTTAGTGTGTGACTTTAGGTAAACATCACATTTTCTCTACGCCCATGTTTTCAAGTCTTTAAAACAAGGAAATAATACATCTTCTTAGGTTACTGTGAGGACTGCATGAGGCCCCGTATACGTGTAAATCACCTACGACCATGTCTACCACATGGTCACATCCTTGTCTTACTTGTACCCAGTGTGCCCTGCCCATTCCCCTTTTCCCCCTTCAAGATCAAGGTCTGCACCCAATTCCCATAATTTCTTCATTGACCTGCTATACTCTGGTTTCTTCCTCCTTTGAATACCTGCAGCGAGTGTGGTTTGTGCTAACAAAATGACCAGGTAAATGACCTCCTGTCTTGGTTCTTGATGGATTGTTCATCTCCCTCTCCCCCTCTCCTGCCTGCCCTGGGGACAGGAGCATCTTACTCTTCTACTTCAGTGATGTGTGGAGCACAGATCTTGAGCACAAGCTTACTGTTGAAAATGGAAAGCAAACGATGTCAGCTTTCTCTAGGGATGTCTCGGTTTATTTTGATTCAAATGAAATAAGCATTGTTTTTTAAATTATACAGATAATATGACTCTCTGAATCCTAGAGCCTGGCTGCCTCGGGTAATGAAGGCCAAAAGGAAGCCCTGGTTTGTCCTGACGTTTCACATACATTGCTTCATTTAATCAACATAACATCCCTGTGTCTTAGCTCTATTAAGTATACCTATTTTATGAGAAGGACACTGAGGTGGAGTAATCAGGCCACAGTTAAACAACCAGTAGAGGTACAGAGAGGGGACATGTTGTGAGAAGGGAATCAACACTAGTAAATCTGACGCCAGACCACAAATCCACAGCTCTTTTTTTATGCAACCTTGTCCTCTCTCTCAACTTCTTAACTTTGTTTAGGTAGACATTGGCCACTATTTTCTTCCTGTAGCCACATTTCCAAGCATCCAGCTTGTCAGCATTGAGGATAAGGAACATTTGGTTCTTCCTATTGCCTCAGCGTCTTTAAAAGTTCCTTCTCGGTTAAGGTGACCAGATTTTAACATTGGTAAAGCGGAACACCATTGACCGCTTGGCCGCCGAAAACCACCGTATATTCCCTTCCTGTTCTCCCGCCGTTCCCTAGCTTGTCGTGCATTCTTTCCAAAAATCGGGACTTTCTTAAAACGCTGCGGGACGAGGGACAAATTGTTAAAAATCGAGACTGTCCTGCCAACAGCGGGACATCTGGTCACCTTATTCTTGTTTTCCCATTAAAAACAAGCACCCTAAACAGCAAAATCACACTTGTTTTGATGTACTAGAGTCCATTTGTATGGTGCAGGGAGCGGGGCTTTCTGTTCCTGAGAACTCTCCTGATAGTAGCCATTTCTCACTCTCTCCTCCTCCCTCCAGCAAAGGAAAGGAAACTGGCAGAATAACATGTTGCTATTTCAAAAGCTAAGAGTAACTGGTGTTTTATTTGCCTTCTCACTCTGTTAGACTTATCTCTAGACTTTGGTGGGGGAATGATGGTCAGTGATGGGAAGAGATAGAGACAAATAGAAGATGGGGGAGGGGAGGCAAACAGTGGCTTGAAGGAATGATGCAAACCTAGGCTTATTTCAAAAGAGATAGCCATAAAAAATGTGCTCACATGGAGACAACAGATGTGATGGCCAGATTTTTTTTTCTTTTGCTTTCCTGTGTGTTCTTACTCTGCAGGTGTGATGTTCTGGTACTGAGAACAAAACATTTTCCAAATTATAAGGAATAAAATAAAGGTGTATCAATTAGATATGCTGACACACACACACACACATCCCTCAGTAGCCTAAAAAATTAAGCATCTATTATTTCCATTGGGAAGTTTTGTTGGTCATCCCAGGTTTTGCTCATCGCAGAAAGGCTTGCTCATGCATCTGATGGGTAAGCTGTGAACTGGCTAGACTAGGCGGGGCTCTCACATGCCCGGTTGTCAGATGGCGTGATGGGAGTGACTGGGTCGCACGTTTCTCATTACCCAGCATTCCAGTGGAGCTTTTGCTCATGGTGTAGGCAGAAGTTCCAAGGAAGAGTGGGAGTAGGCAATGCCTCTTAAAGCCTAGGCTTGGAAATGGCCCAGTGTCATCTTTGTGTACTCTGTTGGCCAGAGCAATTAAAACACACACACACACACACTCACTCACACACACACACAGCCCAGATTCAAAGTATGGGGAAATAGTTTCCACCAACTGATTGGAAGAGTCGCAGTGCAGAGGACAGGAGTTTATGGAGGGCTGAAGAATTTTAGGCAGCTTTGCAGTCTGTTAGTTATGTATATCCTTCCCATAATCTCTCTCAAGTCTCAGTCTCTCCCAAGACCTCCACAAGTCTCATAGAACCACGGAAGTCCAGGACCTGGTGATGATGATCAAATCTGGATTCAGCTTGTACAGTGCAGACCCTGTGGTATAAGAAAGAAAATTCATCTGTTCCCTAAATACCAAAGATAGGTGGTGAATAGGAATAGGATAATTATTAAAAACACTTCCATTCAAAAAGGGAAATGAAAGGAGGTAAACTGCCTGGAACTGGTCATTCCAGAGCAGATGTTTCTGGTTTCTCTCTCTTAAAGTGGGAGAGTTCCTTGGTTAGACCCAGTTCTGCTCTCTGGGGGTGGCTCCCAGTCCATTTCTCTCATGGCTCTTGGCTTTGCCTTCAGGGGGACCTTACTGTAGCTTTTCTCCTCAACTTAGCAACTTTCTCATTTTGTTTATAGGCCATCCGAGAAAGACTGTGGTACACAGTAGGTCCTCAAATAATGTTTTGTTTAATGTCATTTTCTTATAGTGTTGATAAAATGCCATAGGAGCTTAACTCTTATTTACCGAATATAAATTAGCCTACAGTAAAATGGTTTCATTACATGTTGTTTTACTTAAAGTCGCAGAACTTATCAACAACAGCAATAGCGGACTTACTATACTAATTTTAAAAAATGAACCAAATTTATCATTGACAGAATTCACTTTTCCTATTTCTTGGGTTTGGTCTTATGATTTGCTCTCGTTCAATGCAACCAAAGTGATGCATGTGCCAGTTTGTGCCTAAGTGTTAGAAGACCTTCTCCTAGACACCGGAGAACACCTGTGAATAAGCCCAGGTTAGCCTGCTGCAGATGAGAGCTTGTTTGGAGGAGAGTTGTCTCACATGAGGCCATTCTAGACCAGCCAGCTCCCAGCTGACCTGCCAGCCAACTACAGACACATGACTAAGTCAAAATGAGCTTACCCACAGCAAGAACAGAAGGACTTCTATCAGACCCTTGGTGTCACGGACTAAAATAAATGTTTGTCAGTATGCAGTTCTTATTGTGTAATATTAACATGGAAAGTAGGAGTTGCCTTGAATCACAACTATTGGCATTCAGGCTCCACTTGTTTCTTGGGCTGGGCAGCCAATGCCTGCCAGGGACTGGTGCGTGCTGAACCTTACGTTGTCATCTTCTCTATTCTACCTTTTTGTAAAATTTCTTGTATTTAATATGTGTATTATACTTGCAGATATTAATTCAGTCTTTTCTCATCACAGCCCCGTGAGGTATACTGAGCAGGCATCCATTTCACTGATACAAAGTTTTTTGCTCAGAAAGGTTAAGTGACTTCCCAGTTAGCATCCCAGTATAGTGTGCCTTCTTCTACAGTTTTTCTATATATATTATATTAATTATATTATCTCTTTTGTCCTGCCTCATACTTTAATTCTCCATCTGAGAATCAGAACCCCTAATTCTGACCATCTTGGACCTTCTACTTAGTGCTTCTTTTGCAAACTAAGTGTGCCTTAGAAATTAGTAATCAACCTAACCACTATTCAATGATATTAGAAGACTGTGATATCAGGGGGCAGAAGTGGGACCATAGATACAAATTACAAAGAGGAAGATTTCAGATTATTATAAAACAGAACTTTGTAACATGTCATTGTGAGGGTTCCAATATTTGGGGGAAGAGTAAACTGGATGCTCTCTAAGGACCTTGTCAGTTCATGGAGTCAATCACTCTGATATATCAAATTTTTTAAAATGAAAAAGGATATGAATTTATCACCATATCAGGGCAACCTACCTACTCATGAAAGGAAGATTCAGTCAGCTACTATTGAAATGCTTTCCTGGCATTTCAAACCCTTGTTAAAATTTCCTTCTTTTTGCCTCTGCTTGTTTCCTGATGCTTTTTTCTTTTCTTTTTTACCATTTCTTCTCATCCCGTATTTGTGGCTTTATCTCCTCTATACAAAGTAGCCTAAGTGTCACTTTCCTAGAATGACATAGGTAGCCCCTTCTTTTCAAGCTTGATGTAGTTTTCTGCATTGTATAGTGCCACAGCCTACTGTCAACACATGCTGATCATACCCAGATCTTCATGGTCTGGCCCTTTGCTCGTCATTATTGCTGGTGCCAACTATTTCCAGCTCTCCCTCACTCAAGGAGGAATGCACTCCTGGCTCTCTCTGGTTGGATGTAGCCATTGAACAGTTCTTTGCGGAAGTGGCACGTGTCACTTCCTGCTCAAACATCTAATTGCCAGTACAAGATCATCCAGAACTTTTCTTTCCCTCTGGTTCAATAGCTGCCATTTGAAAAGGTGGCTGCTCTCTCAGCTTGGGTCTTTGAGAGATGGCAATGAACAAAGGACGCTTCTGTCCTACAATATGTGGTGAAGTAAGAAATTAAGCTTTACTTTTTTAAGTCATTGGGTTGTTGTTGTTTTTTTTTAATTTTACCACATCAGTTTGATTGACAAAGCCCTGGCCTCTGTCTCTTGACCTCCAAACCTCTTTTATAGGACTCTCTAATATTTTCATTTGGATGTCATAGGTGCACCTCTAACACAGAATTCCAGACCAACATCACCAGTTCAAAATGAATCAATAATCTTTTTCCAAGTGCTGCTGCTTAACTTTCTCTCAATGATACTATGATGTTTTGCACATTTACCCGGTCAACAAAAAGACAGAACAAATCTTCTCAGAGCCAATCAGGTACTATATTTTTCTTTATCTCATTAACATCTTTCATGCCCTGGCTCCTCTCCCTGACTGTTGTTGCTGCTGTAGTGCAGGCTCTCAAACCCTCCAGCTGGACAATTGCATCTGTCTCTTAACAGTGCATTTTCTAAAAAGCACATATGATCATGTAATTGTTCTGCTTTAAAATTTCTTAGTGGCTTAAGGCCTTCGTAATAAGATTCACCTACTCTGTGTCCTCTACAGTTTAGGAGAATTCATAGGAGAAGGGAGAGAAATCCAGAAAGATCACCATGACAAAGACCAGAGGCAGGAACAGTGATGCAAATAGTATGACTTCAGCAGGGGTCCAGGGTAGAGTAGAGAGAGAGACAGGACTCTTTGAACTAGAGAGATCCTCTTTGTTCCCACTAAATTCTATGCCTAAATCATACTCTCTTTATTCTCCTAGTTTTACATCCTGATAGTAACACCCACTGATTTTTAAAATATTTATCTTGTGAGGAGAAACAAGATGGCAGCATAGGGTAGACACCGTATATGCAGCTGTGAACAACTATTTCAGAAAAACCACGAAAAGAACACACGGACACCACTCGCACCCACAGGACGGCTGGCTGAGTGAAAATCCTACAACCAGAGAAGAGTCTGAGACTCAGAGCAGCAGCGGAAGCAAAGTACAGAGGTACGGAGGCGCGCGC